>JBBGZY010002018.1:405000-498481 GCA_037952925.1 Lithobates clamitans
GCACTCAAAAGCTTCTTCTTTGCAAATATTTATTCCAGCATAGACAGCAGTTACATCATGGCAGATGGTAACGCGTTTCGGCTTAAAGCCTTCCTCATAGCATGGAAATATACAATATAATCAAACTTATATGACGACAAAGCTGCCCCTAAGATTAGTTACAATTAAGATCAGATGGAAAACACCAGGGGAAGGTGTGATTGATCAGGTCAGACTTGAAAAGAGTAAGATGCACAAATAAAAAGCATACATTAACCCCTCATATGCTACAAATCATTAAAAAAAAAAAAAAGGTTACTGTCCATTCTGTTATTCATTCCACTTGGCACTCTGGTGTTAAGTTCATGTATCCACCACACCTCGAGCTGAAGTAAAATGCGGTGTGTGTCACCTCCTCCGACTGGTCTTCAACCCTGCTCCAAACCGAAAAAGGAAAAGGAGTTAAGGTTCCCCCCATGTATTTCCCTAAAATGCTTGGATACATTGGAAATATTCTTTGCCGTGACATTCGATGTATCATTAAAATGTTCAGATATTCTTACCCTTAGATTTTGAATGGTACATCCAACACACTGCAATGGACAGGTACTAGACTCTATGATATAAATGAGTCTGGATTCTTCCAGAAGTGCATTTGTGAGGTCAGGCACTGATATTGGACGAGAAGGCCTGGCTCGCAGTCTCCGCACTAATTCAAAGGTGTTCTATCGGGTTGAGGTCAGGACTCAGTCAAGTTCCTCCACCCCAAACTCGCTTATTCATGACTGGAGGGAAGGCACTTACTTGATCCTTTGCTCTCCCACACTCCACCGGTAGACTGTCTGTCGGTGTCATCAAGTTCAATGTAGGGGTATGGACCCTCCATTGGTCTTGATGATGTCAGGACCCTAGCTTATCTGGGATATGGAGGGGGAAGAAACTGCAGGGACCAGTCAATATGTGGAGAGGGGTGTAGGATTGGGTAAATAAATCTTTTTTTTTTTTTCCCTAGACCCCCTATGCCATCACAGCCCTTCTGCAAGGGATCATTTTTTAGATGCCCAGAGCTGGACAGAAGTTGTAAAGCCAGAAGGTTTTTTTTTTTAACTTAATGCATTCTATATTCTATAAAATGACTTCTGTGTGCAGCAGCCCCCCCCCCAATGCTTAACTGAGGTCCCTCTCTGTCCAGCGATGTCCAGGAGTGTCTTAGCCGTCAGAGATTCTCCCTCCTGATTGGTTGAGACACATCAGCGGCGCCATTGGCTGCCGCTGTTGTCAAAGTCAGCTAGCCAATGAGGGAAGAGAGTAGGCGGGGCCAGGTCAGGGCTCCGCCTTTGGTCTGACTTTGACGCAACTTGGGGTCCATAGACCAGGCAAAATCGAATTGAAGTCGCAGCAAAAAATCGTGGCAAAATCAAGTGATTTTCAGGTCGCACAAATGTGAAAGGGGCCTAACATATACCCAGGAAAGTGACCCCCATAGCAAGCTGCTTGCTGTGGGGGGCACTGAACAAGGAGGGAGGGGCCAGGATCACAGAAGAGGGACCCGAGAAGAAGAGGATCGGGGCTGCTCTGTGCAAATCCACTGCAACAGAGCAGGTAAGTAAAACTTGTTTGTTATTTTAATAGGAAAAAAAAAACAAGACTTTACAATCACTTAAAGGATAAACTCCAATTTATTCAATTTTTGGGTTTTATACTGCTTTAAGTTGGCTGTGCAAAAGTTGAAAGCGATCATTCTAAATTCTCCTTTCATCATTTGAAATCCGTCAGAGTTATAAAATACAATTTCCGATGGGTCACTGTAGGTCACAACACTTTACGCACTGTGTTTTGCCTCAACACATAACATTTTGTGTGTTCATTATTATTGCAACAGGAAATGTTACATCTCCAAGTCAAGAAAAAGAATATAAACATAACATGTGTAAAGTCATAAACCCACAAGTGTAATAAATCAGAGAGCTTTGACATTTGTAGATTTAGATAGATAAGAGAAGCAGTATAACCCTGTTTGCACTCATGTAAGCAAACACAGAATATAATAAAGGCGAACAAGTCAACACAATGATGGCTCACACCCAGGATGTGCTTTTATCTTTAAGTGACAGGACATTTAACTTTTAAACACACACATTTCTTACTACATGTGTGTACACTACTGTGCAAAAGTTTTAGGCAGGTGTAAAGAAATGCTGTAAATAGAGAATACTTTCAAGAAATAGAAGTGGTAATATTTTATGCTTATCTATTAACAGAATGGAAAGTAAATGAACAGATTAGAAATCCAAATCAAATCAATATTTGGTGTGACCGGCCTTTGCCTTCATAACAGCCATCAATTCTTCTACGTAGACTTGCACATGGTTTTTGAAGGAACTCGGCAGGTAGGTTGTTCCAAACATCTTGGAGAACTAAGCACAGATCTTCTGTGGATGTCAGCTGCTACAAATCCTTCTGTCTCTTCGTGTAGTCCCAGACAAGACCCCATGATGGTGAGATCAGGGCACTGTGGAGGCCAAACCATCACTTCCAGGACTCCTTGTTCTTCTTTACATTGAATGAAGATATTTCTTAATGACATTGGCTGTATGTTTGGGGGTCGTTGTCCTGCTGCAGAATATATTTGAGGCCAATCACACGCCCCCCCTGATGGTAAGGCATGACGGATAAGTGTATTTGTAATGAAAAAAAGGGAATAAGGGAGAGGGGGGGGATTCTGGACTTTGTATGAAACACACCACTGGAATCAAATGAATCAATTAATAAGTTTGACTTAACATTTATTGGATACAAACGAGCATTCTGGACAAATAAAAAATGCATCATAATAAAATAGCATACAGCATATAATGAACATGATTGGTAAATCACATGATACAATTTGCTAAATCATAAAATTATAATAATATAATAATTACATAATATGCCTCACTGTATCCAAATAGTGACATAATAAAATTGTGATAGACCCAGTTATCTGAAAACATGGTTGACATGATGATATGTACTATGATGAATTTTTTATTTGTCCAGAATGCTCGTTTGTATCCAATAAATGTTAAGTCAAACTTATTAATTGATTCATTTGATTCCAGTGGTGTGTTTCATTCAAAGTCCCAAATTCCCCCCTCTTCCTTATTCCCTTTTTTCGTTACAAGTAACAGGGATGGAGACGATGGTATTCAATAGCCATTGCCTCATATAAAGTCCCAACTTTTCTTCTTTTTTTTCAATCAAGATAAGTGTATTTGTCAGCATTGAGGACACCACTGATCATGACCAAATCTCCAACTCCATTTGCAGAAATGCAGCCCCCAAACTTGCAAGGAACCTCCACCGTGCTTCACTGTTGCCTGCAGACACTCATTACTGTACCGCTCTCCAGCCCTTCACCAACAAACTGTCTCCTGCTACAGCCAAATATTTCACATTTTAACTCATCAGTCCAGAGCATCTGCTGCCATTTTTCTGCACCCCAGTTCCTATGTTTTCATGCATAGTTGAGTCGCTTAGCCTTGTTTCCACGTCGGAGGGATTGCTTTTTGGCCGCAATTCTTCCATGAAGACCACTTCTGCCAGACTTCAGTAGATGGGTGTACCTGGGTCCTACTGGTTTCCACCAGTTCTTTGCTGATGGCACTCCTGGACATCTTCCGATGTCGAAGGCAAGTAAGCATAGGTGTGCACAGCCTATTGCATTTGGGTGTGCACCCCAAAGCTCAAACACATATGCGTGTGTGCTTGTGTATATATACTGACGGTGTCAGTAGAGTAGTGGACCTTGTCAGTAGTTTATTTGTATTGATTTATTTTATTTTTTATTAATTGAAAAAACATTTTTTTATCCCTGAAGTTGATGTGTTGAAAGCAGAAAAAATGGGCAAGTGTAAAGATCTGAGAAGAGCCAAGCTGTAATGGTTAGACAACTGGGTCAGATCAACTCCAAAACTGCAGTTCTTTTGGGATGTTCCCAGTTTGCAGTGGTCAGGACCGACCAAAACCGGTAACAGGGTCATGGGCAGCCAAGGCTCATTGATGCACGTGGGAAGCGAAGGCTGACCTGTGTAGTCCGATCCAATAGAAGAGTTACCAGAGCTCAAATTGTCAAAAGGTGTCAGATCACACAGAGAATCACAGTTTGTTGTGTACAGGGCTGTGTAGCCGCTGACCAATCAGTGTGCCCGTGCTGACCCGTGTCCACAGCTAAAAGCGCCTACAATGGGCACGCGAGCATCAGAACCGGAGCACGGAGCAATGAAGAAGGTGACCTTCTCTGATGAATTCAAGAATGGTTTGAGGAACACAACAAAGAGTTTGAGGTGTTGACTTCCACTTTCTTCAGGCTTCCACATTCTCCAGATCTCAATCCAGTTGAGCATCTGTGGGATGTGCTGGAAAATAAACTCTAATCCACAGAGTCCCCACCTCGCAACTTACAGGACTTAAAGGATCTGCTGTTGACAGCTTGGTGCCAGATACAACATACCTTCAGAGGTCTAGTGGAGTCCATGCCTCTACTAAGTGCTATATCCAATGTAATGCAAAAGAGGGCAAAACTTTTTTATTAGCTTACATAGGTCGTAACTCTTCCTCTTTCTTTAACTCTTCCTCTATAGTAACGCTTCTTCTTTTTCATTGCAGGTAAATAATGGATTCCAAGCAGAAGCAATTTGCCATCATTGAGATCTTGATGAAGGAGGGGTGCAGGCTGCCCGACATCCACAGAAGGCTACAAAATGTTTACAGAGATGACAGCATTGACAAGAGTCACCAATGAGAAGACATTGCTCTTGTCAATGGTGTCATCTCTGTAAACATTCAGTATCCTTCTGTGGATGTTGGACAACCTGTACCCCTCCTTCATCAAGAACTCAATGATGGCAAATTGCTTCTGCTTGGAATCCATTATTTATATGCTGTAGCGGCATCCCCGGTCTCCAAAGGCCTGATGGTGACCTCCAGCGTCAGGAAGAGCTGACATCCCTCCTTGTATTGTTGGGTATTAGGCATGGTGGGTGTATTACAAGTTGAAAACATGGGCGCCAGTCACTTTTTGGAATGCAAGAAAAAGAGATTTATTGTCTCTTAACAGAACTGGGGTAGAGAGGGTTAGGGCCAGGACACCCTTAGGCAGATGCAATATTAATTGTCAGACTCCGAGACAAAAATAGCGGGCAGACAGCTATACAGGTGGAGGGCCTTTAAGCTGGATGCAGCAACTGTATTTGTAGAACTGCTGTCACCTATGGCAACTGAACTTTGAACAGTCAATAGAGATCCATACACGTAACTCACAGTAACCCATTCTAGATCTTCTCTCACATCTCACAGTATCCTACTGTAGATCTTAACTCACTGAGCTCCCAGTCTCTCACTAGACTTCAAGATCCCAGATGTCACTGGATCCCTTGAGCTCTTCCACAACTAATCAACTGTATTCTCCTCAAGCATTACCCCCGCTAACCCCCAGGGTCCCTGGCTTGGCACTCTGCTGACGCTTTCCCACTTGTTCACCATCCCCGGCTAGTGAATAAGGCTGCTCTGGTACATCTTCAGACTTCCATAACTGGCCTCTGATAACAGGAGTGGTTGTCCCTTAATGGCGACTGTGTCTCCTTTATCTCTGACCTTGATCCTCACTTACCTCTGACAACAGGAGTGGTTGTCCCATGTGACAACTTCTTCTCCCTCACCGCTGGCAACGATGCGGTTCCCCGTCCGGTGAAACCTCTGCAACTTGGTTGAGTTTCTGGCTGAAAGCCCCAACCCCACGCTGCTTCTCCCAAACCTGGATAGGCCTCAGACAGCCTAGCAGCCAGGTGCTCCCAGGATAGGCCTCAGGCTTCTGGCCTAGCAACCCGAAAACTTGTAACACACGTCCACCCAGACAGCCGTCTAAGTGGCACAGAACCCCGATCACCTGACTCCTGAATAAATAGGCTCTCCCAGCAGGCCAAGGGACTAAAGAAACCCCTGCCAATAGGCTGAGACAACCCATCCACTCCTAGTCTGAATTCACTATGCCCTGGTCATTCTAATGCCACAGGCAACAATGCCACCTAGTGACAGAAGAGAGAGGTGCATCAAATCCAGAGTTAGGGAAAAGCCAGTGAATCCCCTATCAATCAGCCAGGCTAGTTACCACCTAGCAAGCTACATTTATTAGCAACCCTGCCTACTACCAGGGTGCTACATCTGCAGTTAAAATGAAGAAGACTTACTCTACCAACATATGAAGTCTGAATGGCCTATGTAAGTTAAAGGGGCTGTAAACCCTCGTGTTTTTTCAACTTAATGCGTCCTATGCATTAAGGTGAAAAAACTTCTGACACTGACTGGCCCCCCAGCCGCCCCGTTTTACTCATCTGAGCCCGTTTGTTCCCCCGCTAAAGACGCGCTCTACCTCTCTGGCCGGGGTTTTCGGCTCTTGACTGGATAGATTGATATGTATAAAGAAAGAAAAATACGCAACCAAAAAAAGTGAGAATTATTGTGATGTGAAAAAAGTGAACAAATATATATATTACCAACAATGTAGCAATTAGCTTCTTGAAACTGAAAATGTGTAACTGTGATTAAACACTTAGTGACAATTTCAGAGAAAAAACAATCCTATGTAATATAGTCCATAGACTGCTGAAGGATGTTACACCCAAACACAAAACTTCATAGGGCATGAAAGAAAAACGTTTAGATGATTTAGTTCTGTTCCTCTATAATCAAAGCAAACAGCGCCGCTTACCAGATCAGGTGGACCTCAAATTATAGAGATCATACAAGCACACACGGGAGGGGTAGATTCGGCAAAGGATGAAACGATCAGTGATGGCAAAATCCTGACAGACAATTCAAAGCAGCCGTGCTAATGCGTGATGACGCCAAGATCTATAGCTCCACCCGACGCTTTTTGCCGTAAAAGGCATTGACTGGGAAAGCAGCCATTGGCTCCCGCTGCTGTCAATAAAATCCAGTGACGCAGGCGCCGGGGGGCGGGCCGAGTCCAGCATTCTCTGTCCATGGACGCAAATGCTGGACTCGAGAGTGCACCCACATGGTAAACCCCAGGGAGAGCGCTTCTCCTAGGGGGTTTACCGATGCGGAGAGGAGCCATGAGTGCCGTTGGGGGACCCCAGAAGAGGAGGATCGGAGCCTCTCTGTGCAAAACGAACTGCACAGCGGAGGTAAGTATGATATGTTTGTTATTTAAAAAAAAAAACAAGGGTTTACAACCCCTTTAAGTTAATAACCACGTTTGCACTACTTTCAGTACAGCCTTCATTTATATATACATACATACAGAAAAATTATCTGTTACTATTTCAAAAGGTCGGAGTGTTTTTTTTTGGTACTCTGTTAGTTAACAAGTAAACATGATATCTTATTCCTGGCTAGGCATTAATCAGTGATATGGAAGATAGGACAGGCTTTATCTAGTAGGAACAGGTGCATCTAATTATCACCAAAATGACTCCTCCTAGTAACATGGATGCATATTTACCAGTACAACTATCATGTTTTGATACTGTTATCTTTTACAGCAGAGATCCTTAACTTTTAATAGCTTGTGAGAGGTATCCAGCATCTGCTAGTAAACTGCACTAGCGTCTCACTGGCGTCAATGGAAGTGCTTGGATCTTGTTTCTGATGCCACTGGTCTGGGACCACTCTTTCTAAGACATACAGTCTATTAAGGGAATGCAGGGGATTCTGACCTCATAAATGGTACAATCAAAGAAAATCCATTTCTGTTATAACTGGTAGAAATATATTGGTCGCCAGCCAAAAAAAAAACATTTTGGTTGTATTTGATCACCTCTGTGTTTTTTTTTTTTTTTGAACTAAGAACAAAAAAAAGAGTGACAGGTTTGAAAAATAAACAATATTTTTTATATTTTTTACTTTCTGCTATAAAACACATCCAATAAAAAAATGTAAAAAAAAAAATAATGTCTTCATCAATTTAGGCGAATATGCATTCTGCTACATATTTTTGGTATAAAAAATCCCAATAAGCGTATATTGATTCGTTTGGGCAAAAGTTATCGTGTCTACAAACTATGGGATACATTTATGTCATTTTTTTTTTTTTACTAGTAATAGCGGCGATCAGCAATTTTTAGCGGGACTGCGACATTACGGCAGACAGATCGAACACCTAACTGACACTTTTTTGGGGACCAGTGACATTATATCAGTGCTAAAAATATATATCAGTGCTAAAAATATGCACTGTTATGCCCCGTACACACGAGCAGATTTTTCGTCAGAAAAATCTTGGATGGTTTTTCCAATGGAATCCCGCTTAAGCTTGGCTTGCATACACACGGTCACACAAAAGTTTGCTGAACTTTTGTCCGTCAAGAACGCGGTGATGTACAACACTAAGATGAGCCGAGAAAATGAAGTTCAATGCTTCTGAGCATGCGTCGAATTGTTTCCGAGCATACGTCGGAATTGGTACAGACGATCGGAATTTCTGTTTGAAACTTTTTCCGACCGAAAAATTGAGAACCTGCTCCCAATCTTTTGCTGGCTGGAATTCCGCCAGCCAAAGTCCGAAGGAGCAGACACACGGTCACATTTTCCGACCAAAAGCTCTCATCGGACTTTTGCTGTGCGGAATTTCTGATCGTGTGTACTCTGAATTACTGTACTAATGCCACTGGCTGGGAAGGGGTTAACATCAGGGGCTATCAAAGGGTTAAAATGTGTCCCTAGGGGGTTCTTGCTAACTGTGTGGGGGAGGTAATCTGACTGGGGGGAACACAGAGATCCTTGTTCCTACTTAGCAGGAACATCTCTGTCTTCTCCCCTGTCTTACATAGGCAGACCACCGTTCCGCCTTTTTTGGGAATGATTGCAGGTGGACAGCGGACATCAGGTCCACCGGATGTGCTGATGGGCTCCCCCTCTGTCCAATCAGCTCGCGATCGTGCACCCAGCAGCACGAGCGCCCCCTAGTGGCTATTGCACTAAATTACGTACAGGTACGTGATTTCTCGCAATAGAGCCAATCTGCCGCAGTGCATGTACATTAGGTAGTCGGCAAGTGGTGAAACTTTAATGCCCCGTACACACGGTCAGACTTTGTTCGGACATTCCAACAACAAAATCCATGGATTTTTTCCTATGGATGTTGGCTCAAACTTGTCTTGCATACACACGGTCACACAAAGTTGTCAGAAAATCTGATCGTTCTAAACGCGGTGTCGTAAAACACGTACGTCGGGACTATAAACGGGGCAGTGGCCAATAGCTTTCATCTCTTTATTTATTCTGAGCATGTGTGGCACTTTGTCCGTCGGATTTGTGTACACACGATCGGAATTTCCGACAACGGATTTTGTTGTCGGTAAATTTTATATCCTGCTCTCCAACTTTGTGTGTCGGAAAATCCGATGGAAAATGTGTGATGGAGCCCACACATGGTCGGAATTTCCGACAACACGTTCCAATCGGACATTTTCCATCGGAAAATCCGACTGTGCGTATAAGTCCTTATCAGTCTATGAAGTCCAGCGCTGTCCTCCATGCAACCAATCCTTTGCAGGCTTCTGATCTTACATGCCGCCATCTTGCATTTGGGAGTTGGTTGTCACTCCCTGATCACTTACAGCCTGCATCCTACTGCACTGTGCTTCCATGGCTATTTTAGTGATTTTTTTAACATACAGTATATATAGAAAAATAATTTTTAGCTACCATGTGGAAGAAAGGGTATTTAAATGCCCCTACCAGACACTTTCACCCCCTTCCTGCCCAGGCCAATTTTCAGCTTTCAGCGCTGTCGCACTGAATGACAATTGCGCGGTCATGCAACACTGTACCCAAACTAAATTTTTATCATTTCTTTTAGACAGATGGAGCTTTCTTTTGGGGTTATTTAATCACCATTGGGTTTTTTTTTTCTATTTTTTGCTAAACAAAACTAAATTTTGAAAAAAAAAGTTTTTCTTAGTTTCTCTTATAAAATTTGGCAAATAAGTCATTTTTCTAAGGAGGCTCCACTTTAAATATATTTAAATCCTTTACTTAAAGTATCACTAAACATACATCATTAAAAACTATAAATAAATGGCGTATTACATGCTGTTCATACTCACTCAGTCACTATGAGATTTGTTTACTGTATTCTGCAAAAAACCTGGTTGATCCTGCTGCTGTCTACCCCCCCCCCCCCCTTTTTGTCTAAGTCCCTAATTCAGGTAGGGATTTTGCAGCTGTGTAGGCAACTCTTGCTCATGCTCAGTTTTCAGTATTTTCTTCTTCAAGTGCTGATTTAGAACAAGCTCTATTATCTGGTAATAAAACAACAAATACATCAGGAGAAATGTATATACAGTACTGTTTAAAAGTGTATAAATATATAAACACAGTAGGTGACAGCATGGTATACAGATAGGGCAGGGAGGGCGCACCGACCTTGCGCATTACCAAAGATACATTTTATTTAAATAGGGGGTGGGATATTACATCTTGATTAATGGAGGCTTCACCTCCCTGTCATTCCAACACACAGGCTGGAGGGGTGTGACTGGCAGAAATCCGCCCACACCATGTTACTGCCAAAAAATAAATTATTTTAAAATATATATTTGTATGACAATTTAAAACAGTTTATTGATATTAATTATTTATTTTTACTCTGTATTCCAAAGCTCCTCCTGCCACTGTTTCCCTACAGACAGGCTGGGAAAGAGTCATGTGACGGCTATATATTGATTAGGAAGGAAGGTGCTTTGATTTTTTTTTTTCATTAAAATAATTACAGTGCCATCATCCACATACAGAAAGAGAAGCAATAATGTAAATTAAACTGTGTGTGTTTAGTATCACTTTAAACGCTAATTAACTTGTTTAACTAGTAGAAAAGGCTAGTTAAACAGGACGTGATGCTGGCAGGAAATGGGGGAGGAGGGAAATGAGATAACACAGCCATGTGCTGCATGATACACAGAGAGCTGGTGTCTGGAAGGAACGACCAGCTATGTTTGTGCGTCCTGACCATCCATGCTGAACATTGCAGAAGCATGCAGCAACCATCAGAATCTATTGGAATAAACATGGGGTTTTGGGACTTTAAATGAGGCAGGTATCAACAAATAATGAAAGGGTATTGATGCATTTATTTCACAGACAAAAAAATTCATGACATGGGGTATATATGCACAAGACACATCATGTTGAAGGGTTCTCTTGTAAACAGAAAAGCCCAAAATGATGGCAAATGACATAAGACATGTTGCATCATGTCAATGAGTAAATAAATGGATAAAACGTAATGTAAAAAAACACAGAACCATATAGTAAATGGAACTTATGATATAATGTAGTTGAAGCCGTGTGTAAAATAAAGGCTGCATCCAATAAAGTTTGACGCGTTTCGTGGAATTGTATCTAACTCATTAAGTGGATGCTGAACATGTCTGCAAAATGTAAAAAAAAGCATGATAGTCTAGGTCAGGGATATGCAATTGGTGGACCTCCAGCTGTTGCAGAACTACAAGTCCCATCAGGCATAGGAAGATTAACAGCCATAAGCATGACACCCAGAGGCATGATGGGACTTGTAGTTTTGCAACAGCTGAAGGTCCGCTAATTGCATATCCCTGGTCTAGGTAGAAAACCAAGGCAAGGGATTGGGAGAGTGGTCCCCTACTGGTCACCCATAAAGAACAAATTGTTTTGGACGATCTCGGTACCAGCTTACCACCTGCTCTTTGGGCGTGCACCACTAATTCCCTCACCTATACAAATAGTCAATACTATCAGTTTGATGCTGCACAAGCCAGGATCACACAACTCCTCAGAGTAGGAAGACTCTGTCCAGATCTGCACTTACAAGTAAGCTTTTCTCTGCATACAATTTTGGCTTGCTTTTTATTGCTTAGACGACCTTCAGGGTGCCTTACTATACAGGTCATTCGACCTGTTAATAGTATAACGTCTACATCTTGACAGCCCTTTCATGCATGCATATACTGTCTGTTGTCCCTTACGTCTTATATGCTTGGCTGGAGATCATGCCACCCCTCTTACATATATATACCTTCTGTGCCCGGTCCGTCTCCATTTACGACGATCCTCGTGGGTTCCGGTGTCTTTGTGGCAGTGGTATCCTGCGTCTGATCCATCTTACATCATATATAAAATCCTACCTAGAACAGTAAACTTCGTATCACCTGTCTTTGGGGACATATACATACTCCCCATTTATGTTCTAGAGTATTCCAATGTGCAATGGAAAAGTATGGAGATGCAAATCCTGACAACCTGTGAATCCTGATGTGTACTACGATTCACCAAAGATAGTCACTATGTGAGTATTGTCAGATTCAAAATGCCTGCCCTCTCTGTATAACACAAAACAATTTCCTGCGCTCAGGAGCTAAGTCCATATGTAAGTGGTGTAGCCAACCTTTTGGATAAAATATGTAAAGTCGAAGGTCAGAACAATGGGTATCCTTAGAGCTGAAACCTATAGAAAAACAGGGAGGGCGCACCGACCTTGCGCATTACCAAAGATGCATTTCATTTAAATAAAAAAAAAGAGTCATACTCACAAACAAACTTTAAAAAGAAGGCTTAACATTGCTCCAAGAATTCGGAACTGTGTCTTCTAGACACCTGCAACCTGGACCAGGTATTAGGAGGAACCGGATGGTATCGCAAACGGCTTACGCGTTAAGAGGGAGTACCCACTTCGTCAGAGCCTCAGCGATAGCCCGAGGCTCTGACAAAGAGGTTACTCCCTCGTTATACGTAAGCCGTTTGCGATACCATCCGGTTCCTCCTAATACCTGGTCCAGGTTGCAGGTGTCTAGAAGACACAGTTCCAAATTCTTGGAGCAATGTTAAGCCTTCTTTTTAAAGTTTGTTTGTGAGTATGACTCTTGATTTTATTTAAATAAAATGTATCTTTGGTAATGCGCAAGGTCGGCGCGCCCCCCTTGCCCTATCTGTATACCATGCTGTCACCTACTGTGTTTATATATTTATACACTTTCAAACTGTACTGTATATACATTTCTCCTGATTTATTTGTTGTTGTATCACCAGATAATAGAGCTTGTTCTAAATCAGCCCTTGAAGAAGCAATCAAGTATCTAAGCATATATTCCGAAACATGTTGGGACTTCTGTGTACATGCACTTTGTTTGGCCTCCCACAATGAGATCAATCGTGTTTCAGAATCTAGCTGTAATATACCATCCTACAGTATGACTATCAACTTTTGTTTTTAGGATAATTAATTTTTGTGTATATTTTTTTTTAACAGAAGAAGAAGAAGAAGAAGAAGAAGAAGAAGAAGAAGAAGAGTGTATATTTATTTACATGTTTTTTGTACTCAATAAATGTATTAATTCTTTTATATAGACTTGTTACTTCCTTATCTGGTTTTCATCCTCTGCCCATAATATCCCAGGGGCAACGCGTCTGCTCTTTCCAGCTAAAACATTGTAGACAGAATGTTTGATAAAAATTAACAATGCTTTATGATACATAACAATATAAAATCATAAAGGAGGCACTACATGACTCAACAGATAAGTATGACAAGGATCCGTGGACCCATCGAACACCCCAGTAGATGTCCATATTAGAGGTCGACCGATATGGGTTTTTCTCTGGCCGATGCCGATATTTAGAAATCGCGGTGGCCGATGGCCGATATGTGATGCCGATTTTTTTGGGCCGATATATTTGGCCGATTTTTTTTTTTTTTCTTTTTTCCCTTCATCTCATAAAATCTAACAGTTATACCCCTTTCACACTGGGGCATTTTTCAGGCGCTTTTGGGCTAAAAATAGCACCTGTAAAGTGCCTGTAAAACGGCTCCCCTGCAGTCTCAGTGTGAAAGCTTGAGTGCTTTCACACTGAGGCGATGCGCTGGCAGGATGTAAAAAAAAAGTCCTGCAAACGGCATCTTTGGAGCGGTGTATACCGCTCCTCCACCACTCCTGCCGATTGAAATGAATGCGCACCGCTGCCGAAGCGCCTGCAAAGCGTTTTGGCAGCGGCGCTTCAGGGGCGCATTTAACCCTTCCTCGGCTGCTAGCTGGGTTATAAGCGCCCCGCTAGCAGCCGAATAGCGCCTCTAAAATGACGGTAAAGCGCCGCTAAAACTAGCAGCGTTTTACCATCAACGCCTGCCCGCTCCAGTGTGAAAGCAGCCTTAAGTAATACAGAATTTTTTTTTCATTTAAACATTAAACAAAACAAACCTCCAATCAGTTCACTTGTATGTATAATTTAGAAAACAAACAAAAAAAAAAAAAACTGTCTTAAATATTAAATACACAAAAACAGGTAATCAAAACTTTTGGACGAAAAAAAATGGGCTAACTTTACTGCTTAGGTTTTTTTTAAATTCATTACTGTATTTTTTTTTTGTAAAAATTGCGTTTGAAAGACCGCTGCGCAAATACCGTGTGACATAAAATATTGCAACAATCACCATTTTATTCCCTAGGGTCTCTGCTAAAAAAATATATATAATGTTTGGGGGTTCTAAGTGATTTTCTAGCAGAAAATACAGGATTTTTACTTGTAAGCAACAAGTGTCAGAAAAGATTTAGTCTTTAAATGGTTAAACTGAGAAATTCTACACACGGAGTTCAGTCTATTGATAAAAAGAACCTGAAAGAGATACAAATGTATCTTCTTATCAGACTTGGCAGGCTGCCCAGAGGAGGAGAGAAGAAAACTTCACAGATAACCTCGGGAAACTTGCATTAACTTCTATTACAGAAGTCATTTGCAAGTCACGGCTGAAGTTACAATCGGCCTTTTTTATCAGCACAATCGGCATCGATTAAGTAAAAAATGCCAAATATCGGCCGATATATCGGTCGACCTCTAGTCCATATGGTGTATCTCGTCTACACACCATGTCAAACCAATCTTCCCTGCTTTTTGGGTATATACACCTGTAGAAAAGCGAAAGTGTTGAACCCCTGGTCAGTTAGAGAAAAAGAAGAGAGGAAGAGGGAGGGGGGGGAAGGAAAAAAAGGGGGGAGGGGAAGGAGAGAGGGGAGGAAGGAAGATTATAACGTCCCTGCCAACCCTCTGGGCAACACACCTCTACAGCGAGTAGTGTTGGGAGAACGGTTCTGGCCGAGCAAAAGTAAGACCCAAACATTGCCCTTTTGGGTATGTTGTTAAGGAGCAGGGCCAGGAATGAGTCATAAGTCACTGCTGACAGCTGAAAGAAAAAATTATAATTGCCGGCAATACAAAATAAAAAACCGGCATGTGGTCCCCCCCAAGATCCATACCAGACCCTTATCAAAGCATGCAGCCTGGCAGGCCAGGAAAGGGGAGGATGAGTGAGCCCCTCCCCCATGAACCATACCAGGCCACATGCCCTCAACATGGGGGGGTGGGTGTTTTGAGGCAAAGGGAGGAAGAAGAAGGAAGAGGGAGGAAGAAGAAGAAGGAAGAAGAGAGGGGAAGAAGAAGAGGAAGGAAGAATATGAAGGAAGAAGAAGGAAGAAGAAGAATGAGGAAGAAGAAGAAGGAAGAAGAAGAATAAGGAAGAAGAGGGAGAATGAAGAAGAAAGAAGAGGGAGAATGAAGAAGAAAGAAGAGGGAGGAAGAAGGAATAGGAGGGAGGAAGAAGGAATAGGAGGGAGGAATAAGGAATAGGAGGGAGGAGGAAGAAGAAAGAAGAGGGATTAAGAAGAAGGAGCAACAGGGAGGAAGAAGAAGAAGAAGGAAGAAGAGGGAGAAAAAAGAAGGAAGAGGAGGGAGGAAGAAGAAGGAATAAGAGGGAGGAAGAACAAGGAATACGATTGAGGAAGAAGCAGAAGGAAGAAAAAGAAGGAAGAAGAGGGAGGAAAAAGAAGAAGAAAGAAGAGGGAGGAGGAAGAATAAAGAAGGGGGAGGAAGAATAAGGAATAATATTGAGGAAGAAGCGGAAGGAAGAAAAAGAAGCAAGAAGAGGGAGGAAAAAGAAGAAGGAAGAAGAGGGAGGAAGAAGAAAGAAGAGGGAGGAAAACAAGAATTTAATCTTATGTCCTCCCGAGAAGGCCCGGGCCATCTTTTTCAGGCACCACTTAGGGTCAATATTTACTTCCTGAACTAATCTACTTACCCACAGATAACACCAACATGTTAATTGTGGTGCTTGTGCAGTAGACTTTATGCTCTTAGGTGTGTGCACACGTCTCAAAATTTGCTTCTACTGCAGCTCACCTTATTGAGCTCCATTCACACCATTAGAGCAAGTGTGGGGTTCTGCGCAGCTTGTGTAGGTCAGCCTATTAATTTCAATGGGCTGCCACACACGCAAGAAATGCTCAAAAGACGTCCTTGACATTTTTGAGAAATCTTGCCACTCTAAAAAATGCACGGTGCTGTAGCACCATGATTTTTGGCGGAACAAAAATGCTCATGCTCATGTGGGGGTGTCATTAGGAATTAATGACACTGCGTATGTCTGCAAAAGAGCAGTGTGTTTCTGTGCATTGCAGGAAAGCGTGCGATTGTACACTTTTTCCACAATGCAGAAGCGTGAAGCTGCCAGAAAGTTAGATTTGTGTGTTCCTCCTGAGTGATCACAGGAGGAACAGAGACCTGGGAAATGCTTTCTCATGACTGCAGCAAACTGATGACATCATTTTCTCAGATTCCTTCTCTTGACCTAGGCATAGTCACTTTTTCAAAGCTCAAGAGATGCTTTTTATTAATAAAAAAAGGGTGTGCTTTTTTTTTCTTTTTCATTAAATTGTTGCATGTCAGGCGTGTATTCCTTGCTTTTATTTCAAGGCAGAGTTAGTGATAGGTCCACTTTAAATAGTAACTCTGAAAAGAAGACCACCTTGAAATCTGTGAAGAGAACTGGAAATCCCAGTGCTTTTCAAAGATCAGCTTGAGAAACGCTGATTATGGTTACTCATTCTGCGACCTAGAAAGCTGCCAAATGTTAACAGTTACTGACCTCTAGTGGTGATCACAGGAACAATACAGTCTTATCGGAGGCAATGCAAAAAGCAATGTTTTGCAAAATACAGTTAACTCATAGCAATAGGTTGGATCGGCAAAACTTCTGTTAACCACTTGACCTCCGGAAGATTTTCCCCCCTTCATGACTAGGCCATTTTTTGCGATACAGCACTTTGCTGCTTTAAACACTTAAAGGGGTTGTAAACCCTTGTGTTTTTTCACCTTATTACATCCTACGCATTGAGGTGAAAAAACACCTGGCAGTGACCGCCCCCCCCCAGTTTTACTTACCTGAGCCCCATATTTCCCTCAGCAAGGACGTGCTGTCCCTCTCTGCACGGGGTCCCAGCTCTTGATTGAATAGATTGATAGCAGCGCAGACATTGGCTCCTGCTGCTGTCAATCAAATCCAATGATGCGGGCGCCAGGGGGTGGGGCCGAGTCTGGCATTTGCATCTATGGACGCAAATGCTGGACTCGGGAGCACGCCCGCAAGATAACCCCCCGGGAGAGCGCTTCTCCTAGGGGGTTATCTGATCTGAGGAGGAGCCACGAGAAATAGACGATCCTGGGGCCACTCTGTGTAAAACGAGCTGCTCAGTGGAGGTAAGTATGATATGTTTGTCATTTAAAAAAAAAAAAACGAGCCTTTACAATCACTTTGATGCATCCTATGCATTAAGGTGAAAAATCTTCTGGCAGTCACCAGCCCCCCAGCCCCCCCCCCCCGTTTTACTTACCTGAGCCCAGTAATTCCCACGCTGTCCCTCTCTGCACGCGGCTCTTGATTGGATAGATCGATAGCAGCGCAACCATTGGCTCCCAACAATCAAATCGAATGACGCGGGCGCCAGAGGGCCTAAAGCCTCGTACACACGATGCGATTGTTGGCAGAGGACTGTCTGTTGACAGACTGTTGTCCTAAAATCTTACCTTTAGTACGCTCCTTTTGACAATTGTTGTCCAACTTTCGGCCATCAAATGTTGGATGACAGGCTAGTAAATTTTCTGCGGACAACGGTCTGTTGTCTGATTTTCGTATCGTCTGTACACAAGTCCATCACACAAAAGTTGAAAGTACAAACACGCATATTCAGAAGCAAGGTTGAGCCAGAAGCGGCTGGTCGGTAAACGTAATGGAGAATTAACATTCGTAACGTGGCAAATTATGAAATGTCGAAATGCAGCGCACAATTCTCTTCTTCTTTAATGGGATAATAATGAAGCTGCTTTGCTGGTGATACTGATGGAGTTATTGCAAACGTATTTTAAAAGGATTTTGTTTTGATATCAAGAATATTATTATAATGCTTGTAGTTTGTTTTTTTGGTCAAGTTACCACAACACCATTATCCCGTAGTTTTTAAGATCAAAGATACAACTATGTTGGTGTCCCTTGTTAATTTTACATTGTATTTTATAAAATGTAACTGCCGACTCCCAAACTGTCATTTGAAGTAAAACACATAGCCAAGTATTATTCTACACAATTTTTTTTTTGTGCAGAAAAAAAAAATTAAAAAATTAAATTAGAGATGCTATCTGCCATCCAAATACAAAGAACTTAACCAAAAAGTAACCCCCATGTCAATGAGCAAGGGTGAGATGGTGGAGATGGTGCGCATCTTAAAGAAGCATGATTACGACTGCAAGCTGCGCAATTACAAAACGTCCAACAGCCAAAAGGACCTAATTTTGGAGAAGTTCATCGCTGTTTTGCAATGCGAATTTACGGTGGAACAATCAAAGGACCAAATCCAAAAACGATGGTCTGATCTCAAACACCGTGAACAAGACCAGATGGAGTACATACATCATATCTTAAAAAAAGTAAGCAATATTTGTATCTAAACAATATGTATATGTGTAAATTAGCTGTCTGTATATGTTCTTTAAACAAGTAGCTCTAGAGAATTCTATATAAGTTTTCTTAAATCTTTGTATGACTTGGGATTCCAAAGATGAAGGAAAATATAAAGCATATATGAACATTCTTATTTAGTCATGTTTTTGGACATTCCTTTTTTTTTCTTCTTTCGACAGAGAGGCACAAAAAAAGGAGGCTCCAGCCAAGCCACCACAAGGGACGAAGGAAGGCTACCCTCACTCAGGCTACAACAGGGGAGGCAACAAGGCCATCTTTCCCCCAAAAACATAAGTGCCAACTTCAAACACACTCATTTAGCCACTGACAGGGGTGTTTCTAGGTGGGCCAAAGGCCATGGGCTTAGGGCAGAACTTAAGGGGTAAAGAACACTTTCTGGTTGCTGCCTGGCTCATCAGTGCCCATAAAAGAAGCCTTGCCAGTGTATACATGGGTAGAGGAGAGGCCCCGGGGCTCCCCGTCACACAGAGTCAAGCCTGGTAGGATGGTCATCATATATCCCGTATCCCATAGGAGACAAGAGGGGTGGGGGGCAACTGCAGGACTTTTTTAATATTGGCACTTGTCAAGTGTTTGACCTCTGGAAAATGACATCACCTTGCCTTTTTTTATGCATTTTTCACAGAACAAGAACCAGAGTGCAGCATGGTGGAGTCCACTAGTCAGGAGCAAACATTGACATCAGACCACGTGCAAGGTTGGTCAACTAATGTAGCAAAATGGATGCTAGAAACAGATGTGACTTGGGGTGGCTTAATGAATGGTGTATTGTTTCTTTTTAGAGGAAAGTGAGTGTCCTCACCCAGGATGTTTCTTTGGAGCCATGGGATCTGACTCCTGATGCGAGTCACACTGAGGGCCAAAGTGACCCAGAAGAGGAAGTAAGTATTCAGGAGCCTCTTGTTTAAGTAAATATTCTTATAATCTTTCTTCAAATGTGTATACATGTCGAATGTTTAAATATCAAAACCAAACACCCACTCCACACATTAGCAAAGTATGTAGTGCCTTAACATTAGCATGGATAAGGAAGAGGTGAAAGGAGCTGGCAGTGTTGCTAGGCTGAGTTTTGGAGACCCGGACACCAGGGCCAAGATTACAGAGTAGTTGCAGTGTGTACATTCTTAGTAGTGTAGGTGTCTGAAGCGCAAGCAGGTTGCAAGCAACAATAGGCTGGGTAGGTAAGTATTTCCTGAATTTGACTAGTAACTTGACTTATTTAACTCACTATGTAGGGCCTCAGCCACTTGACCATCTTAAATACTTTTTACTCTTCTTACTAGGTCATGATCTTCCATGATGCACTATTGGCAGAATGAGTGCAGATATGTTGAATTGTTTGAAGGAACTGGAGCAAATCAAGGAGGCTGCCACTGCTTTACAGCGAAGAATAAGAGATTTTGTGGACATGCTTGCCAAAGTTTAATTTCCTCTTGCCTGGTCTGAAGTTTATTGTTCCACTTGTTGGCTCCTGTTTGCCCTTTTACTAATTACCATGTTTTTATGACTTTTAAATGTGAAAGTTTAGGGACAGAACTTAGTATTTCTCTACTCCACTCCTCTAGGTGCACCACCAGGTCCTGTTTTCTAGATTTTCCTCAGTCTAAAAACGACAGTGCGAATTACTAACAGTGAAAATGACAACATCACCTGTCCCAAATTCAAGAAATCTTGAAAGCATGACCTGGGTTTGCATTTTGAAGATGAGAGTTGGGAAACACTGCCTTAACTAATGTAAATTGTAATGTTTATGTTTTTTTTAGAATCTAAAACTCAAAATTTGAAGGTGCTCCCAAATTGGGCTTTAACATTCTTTCTGGCCCCATGATCCAATGCCTAAAATGTGTGTAGTTCCATACATCTATATTGCCAAAACCCAAAAACACACAGTGTCAACATTTGCTATCTCCCATCACGGGGTATCAATGGATGCGTTTTGGGTGTTCAACTCCTTCCTCTGAGCTACTTTAGTTATGAGGAAGGGGTTGCACCCCCGAAACGCGATCATTGATACCCCGTGATGGGAGATAGCACATGTTGACACACTGTGTGTTTTGTGGGTTATCTCCCATCACAGGCTATCAATGGATGCGTTTTGGGGTGCTACCCCTTCCCCATAACTAAAATAGCTCAGAGGAAGGGGTTTCACCTGCGAAATGCGTCCATTGATACCCCGTGATGGGAGATAGCACATGTTGACACACTGTGTTTTGAAAAATAGATGTTTGTAACTACACACATTTTAGGCATGGGATCATAAGGGACATTTAATTGTTATGCCTCTACGTGCCCATTTTGGCTTTTTAGAGGGGTGAGATCACCCCATCTGAGGAAGGCAACATCCACACAGTCTTGGGATACTAATGTCTCGTTTGGCCTTCACTTTACCAAACTCGAACTTTGTAAGTTTCTGAGTTTGGGATGTGCATCTAATGTTTTAGAACATGCTTGTTTAGCCCCAAAAAAGAAGAAATAATGCAAAAAACATACATGTTATACACCAAGATGTTGGTTTGTTTTAAAACCTTAAAACGCACATGTGAATGTGCTTTGAGTAAAATGATTTTTACTAAACAATGTGTGGCTTATTATTTCATTGCTCAACACCAGTGTATTTTGTAAATTGTTGTAGTTACAGTGACAATGTGCTTTTAAATGTGAACTACTGCAATTTTTAGGCCTCCAAAAAATTAAAGGAGTTGTAAAGGCATAATGTTTTTGAACGTCATGCATTAGATCCATTAAGAACATAAAAATTGTGTGTGTGTGTGTGTGTGTGTAGCAGACCCACAGCACACCGTAATAGTTAGCTAAAGATGTCAGCTCATGTAGCAATTAAGGTACATTTGCACTATTGGAGCAAGTGGCCAAAATAAAGCCCATTTGGGAACATATTAGACGTAAAAGAAACACAGATCACAGTAGTTCAAATGAAATAGGAGTTTATGATCTACATGAAAATTTAGAAATGATCATCTACAATTTGCTGCCAAGCCACTGCCCCTCTACCCACAAAATATTCCAGGTATTTCTGCCGTAAATCACGGGCAATTTGTGAGGGCAATCCAGCACAGGCATTTTCAAAAGCCGTCAGCACGCCCACAGACGGACGAACTGCAGCCTCTTCAACTGGGCCTGCCACTGTAGGGTCCACGTCACTTGGCAGTAAGGCTAGGTAGCTGGTAGCATTCCTCCTTAAAAAATTATGTAGAATACAGCAGCACAGGACCACATGGTTGATTGGAGTCACAAACAGCCTGAAACGACTCGATAGGATGCCAAAGGCGTTCCCCCAGAGCAAAGGCCTCATCTGCCACAAAAACAAAATTGAGGCCCTTAACGTTCTCCTCATCAGGTGGCAAGTTTAAGGTGCCATTCTGGAGCTGCTTGTAGAACTCTGTCTGCATAATCACTCCTCTGTCAGAGTTGTGGCCATTCTTCCCAACATCCAAATACAAGAACTCGTAGTTGGCAGACACTACAGCTAGCATGACTATGCTGCAAAAGCCCTTATAATTAAAATAATAGGAGCCAGAGTTGGGTGGTGGTACAATCCAGACAATGGCACCACCACAGTTGGGAAAATCCCACTGATGAAAAGAAAAAAAAGAAATTACTACTTCTACTACTACTGCGCATAACATTGCAAGCAGATTTGACACAAAAGTGGAAGGTCAACTTATCTGATTCCTCCCCCTCTAGTGGCCCATTAGACATATTTTTTTTTTGGGGGAGGGGGGTAATGGGTAACCCTCTTCACTTTCATGAGAGCTGTTTGCATAAATAATCAGTGATACTTTAGCCAGCCCCTCCTTACTTACACTATTGGCAGTCCAGTGGAAAGGTAAGAAGTGTCATAATCTAAAAAGCTGGATACACACTGTCCAAATTGCAGCACAGTTTGACATTATGATTTAACCAATCAATATAATAGGAGACACAAACGTAATACGTTTCAATTTGTAGGTAATCAGACAGGCCCTTGCACTACATGGTTTAGTGAATTTATACAGAAATTTGAACACAAAAGATGGATAGTGTGTATGGGTTTTGCAAAGTCAGCAGATAGAGTATTTGGATCTGTTGACTTAGCATTTTTTGGGGGGAGGGAGGGCTCCAAATGAGTTTGGGCCCCAAAAAATGGCCTCTTGCACTCTGCCTGAATTTGAGGACAACAATAACATTTGTACAAATTTTAGGGGTTGTTTAGGGTAAGCTCCAAAATTTTGCTGACCAAAAACATTGTTAAGTTACTAGGCTAGGTGTGTATGTGCCCAGGATGGCATGCTGGGGAGGTTAATGAAGGAAAATATGCATGTAGGCCAAAAAAGAAGCAGGAAAAGCTTACAGCATGCATGAGAACCAAGAGGACATTCATAGAATATTGCAATATTGATAATTTTTGTAATCAACAAATACAATACATTAGCAAACAAAAATGTGATCTTAAAAGGTAAAAACTTACCCTAATATATTCCTTCTACAGGACTTGAATGATGGCTGAGCAGGTCTCTGGAATAATGACTCCCAGAGCCTGGTAGGGAGAAACTTGAGGTCCTGGAGACTTCTCCCCATCGCCAAGTACTGCAAGGTGGCTATGAGCCTTTGCTCTGGAGTGATGGAAAGCCTCATATATGTGTGCTGCTTCTTAATATAGGAGGACACCAATGCCAATAGTTGGTGAAAGCAGGGGTCCGTAATCCGGAGGTAATTCTGAAAATCATCCGGATTATTCTCCTGGAGCTCCCGAAACAATGGCATATGACATAATTGGTCACGATTAAAGGGGTTGTAAAGGTAAAAATGTTTTCACCTTAATGCATTCTATGCATTAAGGTGAAAAAACTTCCGACAATACCGCCACCCCCAGCCCCCCCGTTTTACTTACCTGACCCCTCGAAAGTCAGCCGCTCGCTCCCGTCATCCATTTCGCCGCTCAGCCTGCCCGCTGATTGGCTACAGTGGATGGATTGTCAATCACATCCAATGACGCAGCACGCCGGGGGGCGGGGCCGAGTGATACAGTGAGCAGCTATAGCCGCCGGCTCTATCACGGGAGCGCACCCGCAAGAACTAACCACCATGCGAGGGAGCTCACATTAAGGTGGTTAGTTCTTGCGGGGAGGAGCTGAAACAGCCGCCGAGGAACCCCAGAAGACCAGGTTCGGGGCCACTCTGTGCAAAACGAGCTGCACAGTGAAGGTAAGTATAACATGTTTGTTATTTATTTATTTTTTTTAATTACCTTTACAACCCCTTTAAGCAACCAATTTTTGGTCCAAGAACTCCTCCTTCTCCTGTTCCTGGATTGAACTTGGTTCAAAGCAATAACTCCTAGTCCAATAATCACATGTTCTCTCCTCTGATTACACAACATGGCTGGTTGACGAACGGCTGCTCAGAAACGAACTGAAAAGCAAAACTGAAAAGCACAAACTGAAAAGCCTGAATCAACACTCACCAAACTTCTACTAACACGAAATTAGCAGAAGGAGCCCAAAGGGTGGCGCTTGAGAAATCAACTTCCTCTTCATAGTCTCAAAGTACGCCACTACGTTCGTGTTTGTTGGCCGACAATTGTGTATCGTTAGTATGCAAGACAAGATCCAGGCATACGCCCTGAAGACAAAAATTAGACGCTCGATTGGCCAACAATCGGATCCTGTGTACGAGGCTTAAGACAAGAAGTGTGTTACTGGCTGGATCACCAGGCGAAAAAAAAGAAAAAAAGTTAAAAAAAAAAAGAAAATTAATGCAGCTGAGTCATTTAACCCTTTAGCTGCCAGAGTTTTTTTTTTTTTTCACACATGCTTAAAAAATCATTTTAGACCTGCAGACTACATAAAACCCCCAAAACATTATATATTTTCTGAAAGCAGACACCCTAGAGAATAAAATAGTGGCAGTTAAATATTTTTGTGTCACACGATATTACCGCAAAGGTGTAGGAAATGCAAAGTTTCAGTAAAAAATACACTGAGGTTAAGTTAGTGCCACACAAACGCAAATAAATGACCCATTATTTTTGTAAAATATAAAGAAGGTGGTTGCAAAGAGTAAACAGATACCCAAGGTGTCAAATCTTAAATTTGCGTGCTCTCGTGAAATGGTGACAAACTTCAGTATCTTATATTTTCCATAGGTGACACTTTAAAAAGCGCCCTATAGGTCATCAGTTTAGTGTTATGGAGGAGGTCATGTGTTCATTAATAAATAAATAATTATTGCTCTCATTCCAGCATGCGCGACAATATATAACATGTGTATCGCAATTGGCATTTTCATGCATAGGTGCCCCCAACGCATGTGTTTAGCTTCATACATGCGTATATGTGGGGGTGGGGGCCTCATCATTTTTTTTGGGGGGGGGGGATTTCATGTGCTTGTAACATTAATTTTTTACAATTTCAATTTTACTTATTTTTTTACTTAACCACTTCAGCCCCGGAAGGATTTACCCCCTTCCTGACCAAGCCCTTTTTTGCAATACGGCACTGCGCCACTTTAACTGACAATTGCACGGTTGTGCGACGTTGTACCCATACAAAATTGACATCCTTTTTTCCCCACAAATAGAGCTTTCTTTTGGTAGTATTTGATCACCTCTGCAGTTTTTATTTTTTGCGCTATAAACAAAAAAAGATTGACAATTTTGAAAAAAAAATAATTTTTACTTTTTGCTATAATAAATATCCCCCAAAAATATATAAAAAAATTAATTTCTTCCTCAGTGTAGGCCGAAATGTATTCTTCTACATATTTTTGGTAAAAAAGAAATCACAATAAGCGTATATTGATTGGTTTGCGCAAAAGTTATCTTGTCTACAAAATAGGGGATAGATTTATGGCATTTTTATTATAATTTTTTTTTATTAGTAATGGCGGCGATCTGCGATTTTTATCGTGACTGCGACATTGCGGCGGACAGATCGGACACTTTTAACACTATTTTGGGACCATTGACAATTATACAGCGATCAGAGCTAAAATAATGCACTGATTACTGTGTAAATGTCACGGGCAGGGAAGAGGTTAAACACTAAGGGGCGATCAAGGGGTTAAGTGTGTCCTCAAAGTGTGTTCTAACTGTAGGGGGGATGGGCTCACTAAAACATGGCAGAGATCACTGGGAGCAGTAGATCCCTGTCATGTTGCTAGACAGAACAGGGAAATGCCTTGTTTGCATCTCCCCATTCTGCCTCTCCGTGCCACGATCGCGGGCCACCGGCAGACATTGAGTCCGCGGGACCTGCGGGCACGCTCCCACGGTTCACCCGCCCACTAGCCGCCGATAACGGAGTGACGTACGGGTACATCGTTTTGCACACCCGTGTCACTTTGCCGACATATATCGGCATGAGCCGGTCGGCAAGTGGTTAAAGTGTTACTAAAGCCAGGAGCTGCATTCACTATATCTGTATCTCACAGTACACAGAACATGGAAATGCAATTATTTTAGTAAATATATGCAATCATCAGCAGTATATAACAGTCCTGTGACTTCTATCGGTGTCTGGTTAAAGCTTGTGGGAGGAGTTTTCATTCTCCTCTGACAGACCTATGAGGCTGCGGGACCCCTGATCCTCTGTCTGGACAGTGCTGATTGGCCCTTTGCTGATCACATGCACTCTCCAAAAAAACTCTGTAGCAATACACACCAAACTGAGCATGTCCAGAGTGACCCCAAGGCTCTGTACTATCAGCAGATGGATTGGGGACAGTGGAAGAAGGGGAGGAGAAGAGAAGACAGGATCAAACAGCCTTTTTACACAATGCAGAGGATTAACTCTTTAGGTTCCACAGTGAGTATAACAAACATGCTTTACTGCATATACAGACTGACTTTACTGTTGTGGGCTTAGTAACACTAACTTCGTTTTTTTCCACAAAAGGGCGATGATTTTTTGGCGATTGTTTCTCTTTAATGAAACATCTAGGGATCTAGGGGACGCTGTATGTCTCCCCCGTGCTCCACTGAATGGAATGCAATGCAGGTCGCATTGCATTACATTCTTTCCTGGCCATGATGGCTGGGGACACTGGTGGACCCAGAAGTGATGTCAAACATGCCGCTTTCTGGGTCAGCAACAAGGAGGGGAGGAGAGCTCCCTCTCCTCTGCCCGGCGGCACCCGCTATGTGGGTCCTGGGCACTCAGGTGGGCAAGCGGAGCCCAGGATACATGGCGTGGGTGCGCGGGGGGGGGGGCGGATGCTTCATCTGACAGGCAGGAGATTTACACTCCTGATGGCTACCACTGCGTAAAAACCCCTCCACTGTCACGATGTACGGACCTGGCAGCGAAAGGGAAGTTCAGTCAAAATCTAACTAAGGCTAAGCTTATTCCCACCCCCATTCTAAGCCTATCGACCCAGTGAAAGAAACAATGTCTAAAAGATGTCTATACTTACCTATTCTGAAGCCACCTTGGCCCAGTCATATGACCTCTCCAGCGGTGGCTTCCATGTAGAAGAGAGATCGCTGACAACGGTTGCAGAGCCTGTGCGGTGACATCACTCATAGGCTTACTATGGGGCAATTGTTTTCGGCTGTCCCTCCTCTACACTGAAGCTGGCGCTGGAACCCAATCATGTGACCAGACCAGATCGCTCTCAGAATAGGTAAGTATAGACCTCTTTTCTTCTACAGGATGGATAAAATTCTCTTGGAATGGGGGTGGAAGTAAGTTCAGCCTTAGATTTTGACTGAACTTCCACTTCAAGGATTTGCAAGCTGTAATGGTATATAGCTACATATTGTCAGAAACCATGACCCAGACCGAGACAGAAGTAGAATAAAATCACACTTGTTTATTAATAAAAATAAAAAGGTAAATAGAGTAAAAAAGTCAAAGCATAGCCAGAGTCCAGTAAACGGATCGGGTAATCTGCCAAGCCAGAGTTCAGTAATCAGATCAGGTAATCAGCCAGGCCAGAAGTCAGGGATCCAAGAAGAGGAACAGCAAGTAGGATAAGGATCCTGAATGGATGTCAGCAAAGCCAGTCTTTGATCAGGAACGCAGGAGATGGTTTCTTGTGATATGACCAAGGCGAAGGCAGGAATGAAGTGAGCTGGAGAACTTTAAGCAGGCGGGACTGACCAGCAGATCCACAACAGCTGATGAACTGTGGAGAGAGATGAGAGCTGGCAATTAGCAGACAGCTGAGCAGCCAGCTCAGAGAAGGAAGGGCTGAGCCAGCCCTGACACATGTACAGTGGAACCTTGGATTACAAGCATAATCTGTTCCAGGAGAATGCTTGTAATCCAGAGCACTTGCATATCAAAGTGAGTTTCCCCATAGAAGTCAATGGAAACGAAGATAATGCGTTCCGCATTGACTTCTATTGCATGCAATACTGCATGTGGCCAGAGGTGGGGGGGGGGCACTGGAGAGCCTCAGAAATACTCTGGAACAGCTCGGCTAAACTCGGAAAGCCTTGTAAACACTTGGGAACTGAGTATTTCCGAGTATTTATGAGTGATTCCGAGTATTTCCGAATGGCTCCGAACCGTTCCGAGTGTCACCGGCGCCCCTGGCCAAATGCGGTACTGCACACCACATTAGCTTGAATCCTGCTCGTTTTGCGAGACAACACTCACAAACCGAGTCAGAATTTAAAAAAAAAAAGTTAATTGTCTTTCAAAACGTTCTTTAATCGCGTTACTCGTTAATCAAGGTTCCACTGTAGTTACATAGTTACATATAGTTATATAGTTAGTCTGGTTGAAAAAAAAACATAAGTCCATCTAGTTCAACCAGAAAAGGGGGAAAAAAACATACAATCCCATACACACAATCCTATACCTACAGTTGATCCAGAGGAAGGTTAAAACCCCAGCAAAGCATGATCCAATTTGCTCCAGCAGTGGAAAAAATTCCTTCCTGATCCCCCGAGAGGCATCTGGATTTTCCCTGGAACAATATTACCTATAAATGTCAGTACCCAGTTATATTATGTACATTTAGGAAAGAATACAGGCCTTTCTTAAAGCAATCTACTGAGCTGGACAGAACCACCTCTGGAGGGAGTCTATTCCACATTTTCACAGCTCTTACTGTGAAGAAACCTTTCCGTATTTGGAGATTAAATCTCTTTTTCTCTGAATATAAAGAGTGCCTCCTTGTCCTCTGTGATGACCTTAACTCCTTTGCACCTAAGAATAAAATAAATCTAAATGCCTAAGCCCAATATTGCAGTTTTGACATGTGCTTGAATCAGAAAATGGCTGGCGACTCGGATGCTCTTGAATAAAAGTCCTTTATTGGGTTACATGGGTCCAGGCTACTTTAACGCGTTTCGGCTAAGAAGCCTTCATCAAAGCTTTCTGGGCCTGAACGTCCTGGCTAGAGCATCGGATCAGAGTTCATAGATCATCATATTGGCAGTGGAGCTGGGGTATCATTTTGCTTCAGTTTTGACATGTGTTAGTAAAACTGTACATATCATCACAACTACTTTGTGTATCCAGGAGGATTATGCCTTGTTTTTTTCAGGACAAATTAGGCTTTCATTTGGTGGTAAATGGTAATGGATATCTCCTGATTTTTTTATTTTTTTTTTATTATCAAAGGTAAACTGGCCCAAAATAGTAAAAAAAAACAATTTTTGTAAATGTAGCTGTATATTTCTTGCTACTACCATAACCTACCACCAAAGAACAACTCAAAATAAATTCTCCTTCCCCTGGCGATCGCAGTGATATCACATATGTGTATGTTAGTTGTTGTTTGTACTCTTAGTTTGTACTCTTAGTACAGCCCAGAAACAATAGTGCTCATTTTGCTTTTTTTTTTTTTAAATCCTAAACACACTAATACTAAATTTAAAAAAATAATAATAAATCCTGTCCAAAATACATTGGCCCTGACCTTTGGCCTTGAGCTTTGACCCTGACCTTGACCCAAACACTAACCCTGGTACTGACCAAGATCAAACCTTGATCTAGGTATTTTTTTTAATACTTTTTTTTTCCTTCCACACTTTTTTTTTTTTTTTCAATCTCTGCAAGGACAGAGAATGATGCAATGTATCTCTCTCTCTTCCATTCATAGAGATAGAAAACACAGGGGTGGGCTTTACAGTGACTGATCACTGTGATAGCCAATCAGAGGCTATCACAGCAATCAGGTGACCCAGAACCAGTTGTTCCAGGTCCCGATCGTTAAAAAGAAAGGGGCCCAGGGCTCTCGGGTGAGACTCCAGTCTCAGTGCTGGGAGCGCACCAAGTGGCGCTCTCCCAGCACAAAGGGAGATACACAAATATGCGACCCCACAGAAAAAAGCCCAGTCCAGTGGGTCCGCATATTTGCGTACAGTCAGCATTAAGCGGTTAAAGGTGAATAACTCAACACTAAGTTCACTACATGGACCACTTATCTATTTATACATGGTGATCATATCCCCCCCCCCATGAATTTATACATGACGATCATATCCCCCCTTATGTACGGTACTTATACATGGTGATTATATCCCCCCTTATGTATTTATACATGAAGATCACATCGCCCCTTATGTACTTATACAGTATCTTACAAAAGTGAGTACACCCCTTTCATTTTTGTAAATATTTTATTATATCTTTTCATGTGACAACACTGAAGAAATGACACTTTGCTACAATGTAAAGTAGTGAGTGTACAGCTTGTATAACAGTGTAAATTTGCTGTCCCTTCAAAATGACTCAACACACAGCCATTAATGTCTAAACCACTGGCAACAAAAGTGAGTACACCCCTAAGTGAAAATGTCCAAATTGGGCCCAAAGTGTTAATATTTTGTGTGGCTACCATTATTTTCCAGCACTGCCTTAACCCTCTTGGGCATGGAGTTCACCAGAGCTTCACAGGTTGTCACTGGAGTCCTCTTCCACTCCTCCATGACGACATCACAGAGCTGGTGGAAGTTAGAGACCTTGCGCTCCTCCACCTTCCGTTTGAGGATGCCCCACAGATGCTCAATAGGGTTAAGGTCTGGAGACATGCTTGGCCAGTCCATTATTATTATTATTATTATTATTCGGGATTTATATAGCGCCAACAGTTTACGCAGCGCTTTACAATATAAAAAGGGAGACAATACAGTTATAATACAATACAATACAATAGGATTAAGAGGGCCCTGCTCAGAAGAGCTTACAATCTAATAGGGTGGGGCAGGTGGTACAAAAGGTTGTAACTGTGGGGAATGAGCTGGTGGAAGTGGTAGGAGATTAGTTGGAGACGTGATAGGCTTTCCTGAAGAGGTGAGTTTTCAGGGATTGCCTGAAGGTAGCAAGAGTAGGGGATAGCCGGATAGATGGAGGTAGCGAGTTCCAGAGGATGGGGGAGGCTCTGGAGAAATCCTGGAGACGATCATGGGAGGAGGAGATGAGAGAGCTTGAAAGCAGGAGGTCTTGAGAAGAGCGGAGAGGACGATTTGGGTGATATTTGGAGACAAGATTAGTGATGTAGCTTGGGGCAGAGTTGTGAATGGCTTTGTATGTTGTGGTTAGAATTTTAAATTTAATTCGCTGGGTGATTGGGAGCCAGTGTAGGGATTGGAGGAGAGGGTTGGCAGACACTGAGCGGTTGGTAAGGTGGATAAGTCTGGCAGCAGCATTCATGATAGACTGGAGAGGGGATAGCCTATGGAGCGGTAGGCCAATGAGAAGGGAGTTGCAATAGTCAAGGCGAGAGATAACAAGGGAGTGAATGAGGAGCTTGGTGGTTTCATTTGTTAAAAAAGGGCGAATTTTAGAGATGTTACGGAGGTGAATTCTACAAACTTTTGACAGCGATTGGATTTGAGGCTGAAATGACAAGTCGGAGTCTAGGATTACACCTAGTACCCTGGCGTGAGGGGAGGGACTGATGGTTGCATTGTTGATTTTGATGGAAAAGTCATGGAGGGGGGATCCATCACCTTTACCCTCATCTTCTTTAGCAAGGCAGTGGCCATCTTGGAAGTGTGTTTGGGGTCGTTATGTTGGAATCCTGCCCTGCGGCCCAGTCTCCGAAGGGAAGGGATCATGCTCTGCTTCAGTATGTCACAGTACATGTCCCCTCAATAAACTGTAGCTCCAAAGTGCCGGCAGCACTCATGCAGCCCCAGACCATGACACTCCCACCACCATGCTTGACTGTAGGCAAGACACACTTGTCTTTGTACTCCTCACCTGGTTTATCTTGGTCTCATCAGACCACAGGACATGGTTCCAGTAATCCATGTCCTTAGTCTGCTTGTCTTCAGCAAACTGTTTGCGGGCTTCCTTGTGCATCATCTTTAGAAGAGGCTTCGTTCTGGGACGAGAGCCATGCAGACTAATTTGATGCAGTGTGCGGCGTATGGTCTGAGCACTGACAGGCTGAGCCCCCACCCCTTCAACCTCTGCAGCAATGCTGGCAGCACTCATATGTCTATTTCCCAAAGACAACCTCTGGATATGCCGCCGAGCACGTGCACTTGACTTCTTTGGTCGACCATGGCGAGGCCTGTTCTGAGTGGAACCTGTCCTGTTAAACCGCTGTATGGTCTTGGCCACTGTGATGCAGCTCAGATTCGGGGTCTTGGCAATCTTCTTTTAGCCTAGGTCATCTTTATGTAGAGCAACATTTCTTTTTTCAGATCCTCTTTGCCATGAGGTGCTTTGCCATGAGTTGCCATGTTGAACATCCAGTGACCAGTATGAGATAGCGAGAGCGATAATACCAAATTTACAACACCTGCTCCCCATTCATACCTGAGACATTGTAACACTAACGAGTCACATGACACCGGGAAGAGAAAATGGCTAATTGGGCCCAATTTGGACATTTTCACTTAGGGGTGTACTCACGTTTGTTGCCAGCGGTTTAGACATTAATGGTTGTGTGTTGAGTTATTTTGAGGGGACAGCAAATTTACACTGTTATACAAGCTGTACACTCACTACTTTACATTGTAGAAAAGTGTCATTTCTTCAGTGTTGTCACATGAAAAGATAGAATAAAATATTTACAAAAATGTGAGGAGTGTACTCAATTTTGATGGATACTGGATATGGTGATCATATACCCCCTTAATCTCCTCTTCTAATAAATTGAGTTCCTCTAATCTTTCCTCATAGCTGAGCTCCTCCATGCCTCTTATGAGTTTGGTTGCCCTTCTCTGCACTTTCTCCAGTTCCCCGATATCCTTTTTGAGAACTGGAGCCCAAAACTGAACTGCATATTCCAGATGAGGTCTGACTAATAATTTGTACCGGGGCAAAATTATACCTCTCTCTCTGGAGTCCATACCTCTCTTACTACAAGAAAGGATTTTGCTCGCTTTGGAAACCGCAGCATTGCATTTCATGCATGGGAGATCAGTTCTTGGATCTGCACCCCTCCTTCCACCTGCTGTCCAGGACCCTCTGTGTGCCCTCCTCACAGCTTATGATCTACCAGAACATCCCAGATCTTTCTCCACAATTGATTCCCCCAGTTGTACTCCCCCTAGTATGTATGTTGCATGCAGGGCTGCTGTTAGAAATCACGGGGCCCCGTACAGCCTACCTGACAGGGCCCCCCCCCCTTCTAAAAATATCAAAAGAAATATCAGAAATGATAACAGGATCCATTCAAGTGAATAGCGCTGCTCTGCAAGGAGGTTGCGCTAGTGTGGAGTTAAAAAGCAGGTGGTGAAGTGGAAGATGCCTCCTTTACAATGCTCCAGTGATGAATGGACACAGGAGTGATTAGTACTGATCTTTTACTGTGTTCATTTAGAAAAGGAAGGGGCTGGGAAATATGGCATATTTACTGGTCCCTGCCCCCTCTCCATCCTGAAACCAATCCCCCTGTGTGCATACAGCTGCCGGCGGGAGAGGAGAGAGGGAAGCCAGAAGCACTGCAGGTGAGGGGGGCACACAGAGGCTCCTGGACAGCAGGTGGAAGGAGGGGCGCAGATCCAAGGACTGATCCCCCTGCAGCGCAGCCAGAGGGAGAAAGAAGAGTAGAGGCCAGCAGTGCTGCAGGGAGAGCCACAAGTGTCGGCCAAAAAAATGTGTAGCCCCCCTTTTGAACTGATGAGCCCCGGGCCCAGTACAGGAGGGCTGGCAGTACAGCCTTATCAGCTGCCCTGGATGCATGCAGATTCTGAACCCCAAAGTGCATAACTTTACATTTATCAACATTAAACCTCATCTGCCACATAATTGCCCAATTAAACAGTGTATTACATTTGTTGTTGGGTTTAATACCACTTTAACCCATTGATGATCATTGCGTAACACAGACTTCAACTGAGGCAATAGTCAACATTGGGTTAAATGTCTATCCCAAATGACTGAAATCTCACATGCATCCCCAGCCTATAGAATAGCACCGAGAATGGAAAATGCTGCTGGAGCTATTTTTTTCTGAGGGACAAGGCTTCAGGAACATGATAGCCTAAGCATTTAAGCTGAAATCCCTCAGTATCTGTGCCACATTCACTTCCATTAATGCACGCTTCCAAACAAGGGCAGAGCCGGTTGTGGCAAAGTGTCCTTCCTGGAAACCTGCTGAGGTCAACAGAGCGCAGATTCAGTTCTTTGAATCCCCGGAGGGCAGCAGCCAAGTACTGTAGATTGAAAATGGCAGTTGTCTGAGGCTTGCATATGAAAAATGTGTCCTCCATCTACGGTACACGGAGAAGATCTTCCTTTAAAAAAATCAACACCTTTAATGTAAAGGCAGCAGGGGGGGAGGAAAAAGGTGCGATCGTGCTTTCTCACCTCCTGCTCTCTGAAGCTCCTCGGGTCTCACACATCGAATCCGCCTGGAAATGAGAGGAGGTAACAATATTAAATTTCACAGGAACATCAAAGTTCAGCAGGGGTGGTGTGAAGTGAAGCACACATATGACCATTGGGGTTCAACCGACAAGTCTCCAACCGCAAAAGATTTCTGCAACGTGCTTACTAAGACATACAGTATACTATACCTGCACGGCATTAAAGTGGAAGTTCACCGTACAATTACTCTATGAACACTAACCGCCTGCCGACCGGGCCATAGCCGAAACATGGCTATAGTGCGGTCAGATAACTCTGGGAGGGCGTACTATAACGTCCTCCCAGAATCGCACTCCCGCGCGCCCCTGGGAATGTCCGTGACCGTGGGGTTTCCCAGACCCGGTGTGTCACGGATCGGGCTAAAGGGCCAATGATAGTGGCCCTTTACCACGTGATCACTCCGTCCAATGATGGAGTGATCACTTGTAAACAAACTGGAGCATATCCAGTTCGGCTCCTCCCCTCTCGCCGATCGGTACATCGTATGAGGAGAGGAGGGAGCAGGTGAAGCAACGCTGTGGGCTGGATCTGAAGTGCCCACATACCTGGCTCATCCATCAATCCATCCACATTCATGCTCAGCCATGCTCCATCCCCGGCTCATCCATCCTCATCCATGCTCATCCATCCTCATCCATGCTCATCCATGCTCATCCTTCCCTTTCAATGATCATCCGTGCCACATCAGTGATCATCCATGTCACATTAGTTCTCATCCGTGCCCATCCGTGCCACATCCGTGCCACATCCGTGCCCCATCCGTGCCCCATCCGTGCCCCATCAGTGCCCATCCGTGCCACATCAGTGCCCATCCGTGCCACATCAGTGCCCATCCGTGCCACATCAGTGCCCATCCGTGCCACATCAGTGCTCATCCGTGCCACATCAGAGCTCATCCGTGCCACATCAGAGCTCATCCGTGCCACATCAGAGCTCATCCGTGCCACATCAGAGCTCATCCGTGCCACATCAGAGCTCATCCGTGCCACATCAGAGCTCATCCGTGCCACATCAGAGCTCATCCGTGCCACATCAGAGCTCATCCGTGCCACATCAGAGCTCATCCGTGCCACATCAGAGCTCATCCGTGCCACATCAGAGCTCATCCGTGCCACATCAGAGCTCATCCGTGCCACATCAGAGCTCATCCGTGCCACATCAGAGCTCATCCGTGCCACATCAGTGCTCCTCGGGTCTCACACATCGAATCCGCCTGGAAATGAGAGGAGGTAACAATATTACATTTCACAGGAACATCAAAGTTCAGCAGGGGTGGTGTGAAGTGAAGCACACATATGACCATTGGGGTTCAACCGACAAGTCTCCAACTGCAAAAGATTTCTGCAACATGCTTACTAAGACATACAGTATACTATACCTGCACGGCATTAAAGTGGAAGTTCACCCTACAATTACTCTATGAACATTAACCGCTTGACGACCGGGCCATAGCCGAAACATGGCTATAGTGCGGTCAGATAACTCTGGGAGGGCGTACTATAACGTCCTCCCAGAATCGCACTCCCGCGCGCCCCTGGGAATGTCTGTGACCGTGGGGTTTCCCAGACCCGGCGTGTCACGGATCGGGCTAAAGGGCCAATGATAGTGGCCCTTTACCACGTGATCACTCTCTGTCCAATGATGGAGTGATCACTTGAAAACTGGAGCATGTCCAGTTCGGCTCCTCCCCTCTCCTCATGCCGATCGGTACATCGTATGAGGAGAGGAGGGAGCAGGTGCAGCAACGCTGTGGGCTGGATCTGAAGTGCCCACATCCCTGGCTCATCCATCAATCCATCCACATTCATGCTCAGCCATGCTCCATCCCCGGCTCATCCATCCTCATTCATGCTCATCCATGCTCCATCACTGGCTCATCCCTGCTCATCCTTCCCTTTCAATGATCATCCGTGCCACATCAGTGATCATCCATGTCACATTAGTTCTCATCCGTGCCACATAAGTGCTCATTCGTGCCACATCAGTGCTCATTCGTGCCACATCAGTGCTCATTCGTGCCACATCAGTGCTCATTCGTGCCACATCAGTGCTCATTCGTGCCACATCAGTGCTCATTCGTGCCACATCAGTGCTCATCCATGCCAGACCCATGCCACATCCGTGCTCATCCGCGCCACGTCAGTTCTCATCCGTGCAACATCAGTGCTCATCCATGCCACAATAGTGCTCATCCATGCCACATCAGTGCTCGTCCGTGCCACATCCATGCCACTACAGTGCCCATCAATGCCCCACAAATGTGTAATAGGTAGTCAAATTAGATTTAAAATGTATGTTCCTAGAACACCTGCTCCCTGCATTTTGGGCCTCTCTCTGTGGCCAGGCTGTGTAAAAGTCTCTCACATGTGGTATTGCCATACTCAGGAGGAGTAGCAGAATGTATTTTGGGGTGTAATTTTGGCTATGTATATGCTCTGTGTTAGAAATATCTTATAAAAATGGACAACTTTGTGTAAAAAAATAGTGTTTTTTTTTATTTTCTTTACACATTTTCCAAAAAACTTGTGGAAAAAAATTACATGTTCAAAAGACTCATTATGCCTCAAAGATTATACGTTGGGGTGTTTACTTTCCAAAATGGGGTAATTTTTGGCGCGTTTCCATTGTCCTGGTGTTCCAGGGCCTTCAAAAGTGTATGAGGAGTGCAGAGTGTATGGTGGTGGGTGGTACATGTAGGAGAGGGGTATGGAGTGTATGGCGGTGGGTGGAACATGTAGTAGAGGGGTGCGGAGTGTATGGTGGTGGGTGGTACATGTAGTAGAGGGGTGCGGAGTGTATGGCGGTGGGTGGAACATGTAGTAGAGGGGTGCGGAGTGTATGGCGGTGGGTGGTACATGTAGTAGAGGGGTGCGGAGTGTATGGCGGTGGGTGGTACATGTAGTAGAGGGGTGCGGAGTGTATGGCGGTGGGTGGTACATGTAGTAGAGGGGTGTGGAGTGTATGGTGGTGGGTGGTACATGTAGTAGAGGGGTGTGGAGTGTATGGTGGTGGGTGGTACAGCCACCCAGATCACTTTTATTGAGCAGGCAATTGCCAACTGTAAAAAGATAACACCAAGCTCATGGCAGCAGCTGCAGCCAAGAACATATTCGAACCACTTGCAGGCAGACAACTAGCATTTTCAGAAAGAGGCAAAGAAATCACAGCATCTATGTTCTTCTGAGTACACATTTCTTAGTGGTTAGCACTCCTGCCTTGCAGCACTGGGGTCCTCGGTTCAAATCCCAACCAGGACACTACTTGCATGGACTTTGCATGTTTTCCCTGTGCTTGCGTAGGTTTCCTCCGGGCATTCTGGTTTCCTCCCACACTCCAAAGAAATGCAGGTATGTTAACTGGCTCCTGTCTAAATTGTCCCCAAGTATAGTTTATGTATGCATGTAAGATAGGGATCTTAGATTGCAAGCTCCTTGAGAGCAGGGACTGATGTGAATATGCAGCATTGTGTAAACAGTCAATACTAAGTAAATACCTGTAATAAAAAAAAGGACAAACCCTGACTGAAATGATATAATATATATACACACACATATATACATTTACTCACAAGATGCTCGGTCTCCATTATTTCTAGGATTTATGTCCAGCTCTGTCTGCCGTCCTCTGGTTCCTGTCGCATTTTCCATATCAACGATCTCTTTTACGCATAGCTTTGGGTTAAATGCAAAATACATCTTGCCGGTTTTGATGGTGAGGCTGTGTTTCGAAAAATCCCACAGTTGCTGTAGATTGTCGTTGTCCAGAACATAAAAGGCATAATCCCTGCACAAAATTAATGTAAAGATACTTAAAATCAACAAAGATGGCTGCACCACTACAATTTCGGTTCATACAAGGTAGTATGGTGAATATACCGCTTTTGTCACAAATTTTTACCAACTGCATATAGACGGTTGACATGGCTTATATCCTTTTCACTTCTTTATGCCCACAGGGAATCTCTAGATTACCAAAGTGATTTATGAAATTAGAGTTGGCCAGAAGCCTATCCAGTCAGGTCTTCTGACCACAGTGAAGATGCATGGCTACACAACAAGACTGATTATCCAAACAGCTCTTTTGACCACAGTGAAAGACCATGGCTACACAACAAACCAATTCTCTAATCAGGTCTTCTAACCAAATTGAAGGCACATGACTACACAAACAGACGGATATTCCAACCAGGTCTTCCGAATACAGTGAAGGCGAATGGCTACACAATAAGACTGATTGTCCAAGTCTTCCCACCACAGTGAAGGAGCATGGCTACACAACAAGACCAATTCTCCAACCAAATCTTCTGACCATAGTGAAGGAGCATGGCTACACAAGACCAATTCTCCAACCAAATCTTCTGACCATAGTGAAGGAGCATGGCTACACAAGACCATTTCTCCAACCAAGTCTTATGACCACAGTGAAAGACCACGGCTACACAACAAACCAATTGTCCAACCAGGTCTTCTGACTACAGTAAAGGAACATGGCTACTCAACAAGAACGATTCTTCACCAGGTCTTCTGACCACAGTGAAAAAGCATGGCTACACAACAAGAACGATTCTCCAACCAAGTCTTCTGGCCACAGTGAAGGAGCATGGCTATACAAACTAGACCTTCTTCAAATAAAAAGATGTCACACTCTGATAATTAGCCATTGTACTTCGGCTACAGTGGTCAAAGAGCTGGGAAGCAGAGTTTGCTTGGGTATGCGTGAGAAAAAGTTCATAAATACTTCAAGTTTTGATTAACTAGACTTTTAACCTGTGACAGCATACACTACAACCTTTCAAAATAGGGATGGCCAAAAGGCAACATCTGAAAAACAATCTGAGGACCTGAACTGAGGAGACATTCAACAACTGCGATGAACTCTGTCTCACCTGTCTCCATCCTAGCCCTCCGTATGAAGTACATATAACAAATAAGGCTGGGAAATCTATCCATTAACAGAATGTAAAATGGTCACACAGGTTTCATTTGAGAAAGCAAGCTTTTTTTAGCCAAGGGAATGCGACTTGGGAGGAAAAAAAATGAATGTAAAAAGGCGGAATTTTTTTTTCAACGGGGCGTGTGTCTAATTTCAAGTCTGAATGGAAGAGGGGAGGTCATGTGAAAGATTGGATTATATTGGCAGCAATATTTAAAGGAAAATTCCACATTTTGCAAAGGGATAAATACGGGGTGTAACATGAAACATGTTAAGGAAAATGGACTTCACTTTGAAGCTTGTGACTGCAGCACACAGAATACAGTCACAAGGAGGCTTCTCTTTTTGCATTAAGTGCAAACTTTGGTGGAGATGTAGCTTAAGGTGATACTAAAGGCAAGGATATTGCACAGAGTGGCCCCCTTACCTCCTCTTCTGAAGACCCCCGCTGGTGCTGTCCGCTCCTCCTCTCCTGCATGTGCCCACATAGGAAGTCATGTGCTATGGGTGGGGGGGGACATGTGCAAGCGAGCTCCAGAGCCGAGCGGTGTTGTGCATCCATAGACACACAGCACGGCTTAGGGCTCAGCCACACCCTTCCACCCTTGAAGCAGCAAGAACCAATGGCTCCCACTGCTGCCTGTGTGTCCTGTGAGAAGAGAGAGAGTGGAGAGTGGGCAGTTTACCATGACTGGTAATGGTTTATATCTTTCTTAAAGTGTAAATTTACCCAAAAAATTTAACCCCCCCCCCCACCCGCTGCACTTATCTCCGTGTGTGAGGAGTTACTGCCTACGCAATTGATGCAGCAGTCCAGAAATGTGAAAGCCCCGCTTTTCTTCCCTTCTGGCTTCTGGGACAGATCAGAGAGATAACAGCTTCAACTCTTCTGGGAAGGCTGTCCACAAGGTTTAGGAGTGTGTGAATAGGAATATTTGACCATTCTTCCAGAAGCACATTTGTGAGGTCAGACACTGATGTTGACGAGAAGACCTGGCTCACAGTCTCTGTTCTAATTCATCCCAAAGGCGTTCCATCAGGTTGAGGTCAGGACTCTGTGCAGGCCAGTCAAGTTCCTCCACCCCAAACTCGCTCATCCATGTCTTTATGGACCTTGCTTTGAGCACTGGTGCTCAGTCATGTTGGAACAGGAAGGGGCAATCCCCAAACTGTTCCAACAAAGTTGGGAGCATGAAATTGTCCAAAATGTCTTGGTATGGTGACGCCTTAAGAGTTCCCTTCACTGGAACTAAGGGGCCAAGCCCAACCCCTGAAAAACAACCCCACACCATAATCCCCCCACCACCAAATGATTTGAACCATTGCACAAAGCAAGGTTCATAAAGACATGGATGAGAGTTTGGGGTGGAGGAACTTGACTGGCCTGCACAAAGTCCTGACCTCAGCCTGATGGAAAACCTTTGGAATAAATTAGAGCAGAGACTGCGAGCCAGGCCTTCTCGTCCAACATCAGTGCCTGACCTCACAAATGCGCTGCTGGAAGGATGATCAAACATTCCCATTGACACACTCCTAAACCTTGTGGGCAGCCTTGCCAGGAGAGTTGAAGCTGTTATAGCTGCAAAGGGTGGGCCAAATCAATATTGAACCCTACGGACTAAGACTGGATGTCATTAAAGTACATGTGCGTGTAAAGGCAGGCGTCCCAATACTTTCGACAATATCATGTATAACAGATTTTTGAATAAGTCTAATTGTGAACATTAAAGTCACCCAAGCGATACAATTCAACACTTTATGGTTTACTTACTATATGTTTCTATGATAATATGCTATGATAAAAACTTTCCCTAAATACACAAACTAGTACAAAATGCTTCTCATCTGGAGATCTGGTTCCCAACAAAAAATTGATGGTAACAGACAAGACTGTAGACTGACCCATCGGTGAGGTTCTCTCCGTTGATGTAACGCAGACTTTTCAGGAAGGACAGTGAAACCAGAGCATGGGAGTGGCGGATTTTCACGTATCCGGTCACCGTCTCTATGAGACCCATAAAGTTCTCCAGCTCTGCGGCAATGTTTTCTGCAATAAGACAAGACCGGGGTGAGACACAAACAACATTATTCCAATTCCACCCAAACAATTGTGTAATATAGCTCCAGGACAAGCTTTCAGGGTGTTCCCTTCTTGGTCCAAGCAGTACTCCCAAATAACTACACCCCAAGTGCTGACATTGCTCTACCTGGTTACATCCCTTCAGACAACATTTCACCCTCAAACATTTTCCAGGTTATACTTCACATTTAGAAAGTGGATATGTCTTGTGGAGACCAACAGCTGTATGTGTAATGGAAGAACACGCACCATGTAAAACGGGAGGGGCTTTAGTATTAACTGTTCACAGGATATGGAAACGTATGGGGGGGGGGGGGGGGATATCTTGCCGAAGGTGAACTTACAATATAAAGGTTAAGGTGTTCTGGTTGAGGATATAAATTCTGGGTATCTTCTTCCCGAAACGTTAGGACTCTGTGGAACTCTAGGATTCCTCCAAAGGTTACCAGGTGTTCCTTGGGCTGTGGATGATTGACCTCCCATTTGATGGTGCCTTGGTAGTTCCAGGGCCAACAGCACAATACCAACTATTTCTTTTGGCAGTCTGTAAGGGTGGCATTCTGACCACCACTGTAATGAGGGTAGTCTTCTTACTGACCACCCAATGTAGGGGGCAATTTCCCCACTTAGTTGTCCATCTGGTAGAGAAAGTCTGTTCTAGGTACTGAAGAAGTCAGTTGGTAAGCTACGGAACGTCTAACACTGAACAGAAGACCAGTTGAATTCGACCAGCTACTACTAGATGAGGAGGATATGTCGTTTTTCACGAGTGGCTCCTTTGGCATATATTAAATTTTGTGGGACCAAAAAAAAAAAAAAACACCAGATCTCAGAGGGCGTGACAGGGATGGCAATTTCTGCTAGGTCTACTTTAGCCTAAAATGGCTGTTGGCATTAATGGAATAAATACAGGCTGTACTGTGCTTCAGAGGAAAAACAAATAAAAAAGAACTTTATGTGCATGACAAACTTACATATTTGGTTTTAGTAGCTCCTATAAGTAGAGCTAAAAACTCAATCAACATTGACCATTTTTATTCCTTATGCTGCTAGCCTTAGTAAATAGATTGAAAGGTACAGTATATTATATTTACTTGTTTTAAAGCTGTAGTTTAACTTGTAGTCTTATTATAGACGTACCTGTAGTAACAGGGAAAAGCTCCTAAACTTGCGGTGTTTAGGAGATTTTCACACTGGATGCAGCCGGTGACGTCACCGGCCCATGCGCTCTGAAGGTGGGGCATACCGTGCCGGCATTGCAGCCCCGGCCACTCATACAGCCAGGGACCACGAACCCAGAAGGAAGACCGGAGGAAGATGGAAGCCCCGTCAGCAGTGACAACGGGAGGGCTTCTTTCTAAGGTATTTCACGTGCTAACATGCAGCAGTTTACTGCTGCTTTAATCTTAATTTTTCTACATTACTTCAGCTGCTTCCTGGTCTCTGAAATTATGTCATAAATCCCAGAAGTCTTCATGGTGCTTCCTGGTTTCAGGCCTAAGCCACAATGATGTCATACATCCCAGGAGGCTTCATGGTGTGTCCTGGTTTCAGGCCTAGGCCACAGTTACGTCATATATCCCAGGAGACTTCATGGTGCTTCCTGGTTTCAGGTCTAGGCCGCAATGATGTCCTACATCCCAGGAGTCTTCAGGGCGATTCCTGGTTTCAGGCCTAGGCCACAATGATGTCATACATCTCAGTAGACTTCATGGTGCTTCCTGGTTTCAGGCCTAGGCCACAATTACATCATATATCCCAGGAGACTTCATGGTGCTTTCTAGTTTCAGGCCTAGGCCGCCAGCCTCAGCGTGAGAGAAGTGACAGGTACAGAATCAGGAAAGGATGCTGTTAAACTCCCATTCATAAGTCCTCTATGGATCTGCCCGCGTTTCCAAGAATACTCCACGTGGATGCCAGTAACAGGTCCCGAGCTTTCAGCAGCCTCTCTCTTGGCACGGGCTGTGCCAGCAGTTGCAGTCAAGGGCCGCATGAATTACTGAAGCTTCCTCCAGAATCACACGGCTGTGATATACACCCCCCCCCCCCCCCCCAATCTGTAACCTCGTCCAAATCTATCTGCAGACTTCTACACTAACCCCTGCGACTCGGTGCTGCGCTCCCTGCCAAACAACCAAGGCTATATCATTCAGCCAAAGGGGTAAGCGGAGTAATTGAGGTGCGATAAAGGTGCAAGAACAAGGCGCTTTTTGTTTTACAGACTATTTCCAATTTCCAACAAATGTAAAACATCTGCCGATACACTCTATATTATGGTAACAGTATAGACAGAGTAGCCTGCAACTGGACCTAGTAGTAGATCTTTCTACTTTACATGGATATACAAAGTTTTTGGGCACCTCGATACAAACCTGTGACAAAGAGCTTACGATTAAACTGACCCACCAGTTGAAAAGTTATGCTAAAGCTGGCCGTACGCTTTTTTTTTTTTTCACTTGAACGAAAAAGAAATCAGGAAGCTGTGACACGGCTCAGGGGGGGCCCCCCTTAGCAAGCTGCTTGCTGTGGGGGGCACTCAACAGGAGGGAGGGGCCAGGAGCAAAGACGAGGGACCCGAGAAGAGGAGGATCGGGGGCTGCTCTGTGCAAAGCCAACTGCAACAGAGCCGGTAAGTATAACATGTTTTTTTTTTTTTTCTCCTATAAAAATAACAGAGACTTTACAATCACTTTAAAGTTGAGGGCCAGCCTGAAAAAAAAAAAAAAAGACACCAAAAATCCTAAAAAAAAAAAAAAAATGTTTTAAACTTACCTAAACCCTTGTTGCTAGGCAGTCTAAATAATCTGCCTCTTCCTTTTTCTGGGAACTGTGTGTGTTCCCAGAACACCACGGGGCCATTCACAGAGCGCCGCTCGTGCGCAGTAGGAAACTGGCAGTGAAGCCGCAAGGCTCCACTGCCCGTTTCCCTTACTTAGGATGGCGGTGCCGGGACCTGAGAGCCGAGGGACATGTCGGCTTCAGGCGGCCGACATCGCGGGCACCCAGGACAGGTAAGTACTTTTTTAAAGTCAGCAGCTACAGTGTTTGTAGCTGCTGACTTTTAATTTTTTTTTTTAGGCCGGAATCCCGCTTTAAATATCCCAATGTTTTTGGGTCAAAACAGCATGACATGGCATTTTCTAATGATCACTTTCACCCACACAGTGTAGGTGGAGCGAGCAGTGGTGTAACCAGCTGAAACAACCACGGGTTTAGCGGCATTTATAAAATATAATGCTCTTCACATGTATTCATCACACATAGAAATTATACCTCAAATAGGGATCGACCAATATCGCTTTTTCGGTGCCGATACGATACAGATATTTCACGGATATTTTTGCCACCTCTCCGGCCCCGATATTTTTTGCTGATAGCCGATATTTTTTACATTTACATTTTATTTTTATTTTTTTACACTGTCATTTTTCTGTTTTTTTTTGTTTTGTTTTTTATCACTGTTATTGCTGTCACAAGTATTGTAAACATCCCTTGTGACAGTAATAGGCAGTGACAGGTACTCTTTATGGAGAGATTGGGGAGTCTATAAACCCCAAGCCCATCCTCTGCACTTCAAAGTTTTTCTTTTTTTTCAGTTTTGAATACTTTCTATTTTTTTTTTAAACTGGCGCCTTTAAGATGCCGGTAATCCGGGAAGTGATGTCATGACATCGCTTCTGGGTTACTAGATCCAAAACCCGAACGAACCATCGGCTTTGTTCGGGTCTTCGGCCAGCCGGTTGCCCGGGACTCCCGGTGGGACAGGGGAGTCCGGGCGAGCGACGGAAGGTGAGGGGAGGGGGGGGGTGTCCCCTCCCGTTGCTGGTAACAACAGCCGAGCGGCTGCTGAGCCTCATCGGTTGTTAGTACTATGAAGCTGACCGTCCGCTCTAAAGAACGGTCCCGGGGTGCTGCCTGCAGCTGCAGGCAGCACCCCGGTAAAACCCCTTGAAGCAATATCAGTTTTTTGACCGATACTTCTAAAAAAAATGAATATCGGCCACCGATAATTGGTCGATCCCTAATCTCAACTTCCGAAAAGTGAAGGCAAAAATCTACCTGAGCAGAAGAACAAGATCTGATCATGAAAAATACTAAAAGAAATGAACCAACGTAATGAGAAAACCATCGTTGAATGGAAACCACAACTGCAGGATACAGAAGTAGTATTGTAAATGAGAGAAATGTCTGTCCAGGGTCTGGAAAATGATTCAGCACATGGCTGGGACCCGCTCACCTTCTCCCCAATGGTCTGATGTGGTTCATTACTACCCCTAGAAAAGCCTTACAAAGACCGATCATTGTCCACCACAAGCCACACAAGCCATTGTCTTTTTTTTTTTTTTTTTGCTACTTACGGCCTTTGCCGATGTTAAGCAGCAGGTTTCCTTGCAGCACTGTACATCCTTCCAACATCTGGGCGGAGGTGACGGAGTCAATGGTCTTATCCTCGATGCAGACTTTAGGACAATGGCCCTCACATGGAATGCAGAACATACTGCAAGACAAAAGCAAAACTTCATCATCAAGATTACAGAGCCACACAAGTGACACACATTTTAATGACTGATCTTCATCAAGGCTCCTCTTCGGTGGGAAGGCGGTGGTCTGCGGCTCCGGCACCTCTAGCACTGAATGTCCGTACAGGGAAGGGGGCGCTGGAGGATCTTCTGATGCTGGGGGGATCTATTGTCGCTGGGGAGGGTAGTGTTGCTGGCAGTGGGCCTATTCTTGCTGGGCGGGGGGGTATTATGTTGCTAGAAGGGTTCGGGTGTTGCTAGGGGGTATATTGTTGCTGGCTGCCAGAGATCGTTGGTTCCTAGTGGTGGATCTATTGTTGCCAAATTATCTAAGTGTCTATCTATGTCTTGCTGGCGGGGGTCTACTGTTGGTGGCTGCTGCGGAGATCTATTGTTGCTGGCGGGGGTGTAGCGCTGGCTGCTGGGGAGAACCATTGTTTCTGTTGGATCTATTGCTGCTTGGGGGGGGGGGGGTATCTACTGTTGAGGGGGATCTATTGTTGCTTATGCTGGGGTAACCTTGCTTAACCTTGGGGTTGCTTATGCTGGGGTAAAAGGGAAACCTTTACAAACACTTTAATAACTAGAAAAGTAAAACAAATAAAAAAAAAAAAAATTCCCTGCAGCTAGCAAATACTCCCCCCCACCCCAGCAACCATAGATCCTGCAGCAACAACATACCCCGTAGCAAAAATAGATCCACCCCAGCAACAACAGCTCCCCACCAGCAATAATATATCTCTCAGGAGCTGGCATCAACAGACCCCTCCCTCAACAGTAGATCCCGCCCAGCAACAACAGACCCCCAGGTAACATAAAACCCTTCCAGCAACAAAAGAGTCCCCCGCCCACCAGTGACAATAGATCCCCTAGAAACCAGCAAAGATAGACCCTCCAGCACACCCCAGTCAATACAGTACTGGAGGTACTGGAACTGCGTTCCACCACGTTCCTGCTAAAAAAATAAGCCCTGGTCATTACAAAGAAATGGACACGATTACCTCTCACTGTCATTGACTCGATATCCTGATGGACAGTCGCTCACACACTCCCCGTTATGGAGGATGAAATGGGTTGAGTCGTTGTATATGGTGTGCATGTTGGCACAGTCTTCCAAGGTGATGCAGCGCCAACCCTGAAAGCTGTAGGTGTTCTCCGGACAGCTTGGGACGCATCTGCCATCGTAGAAGAAGTGTTGACAAGCCACGCAGGCGCTGTCGTTGTTTGCAGCCGTACAGCTTCCCAGGCACTCGGGATGGCAGCACTCGCCCTTGTCCGTACAGGCGAGTCTCTCACACTTGCTGGGGCACACTGCAAGGACAAAAAAAAAAAAAAGACAAAAATGAAATAAAAAACAAGTCCTAAGAAACAGAACGCTCTCATTAAACGCCGGAGTATATAACGGAATTGTTCAGCTCAAGCTTTAACCAAAAAAAATGTCCTTATTAAGTTTCGTCTACTGCAGGGAAATGTTTATACCAGATACAGTATTAGATTTTTATCTCTGTACGGATTTCAAGCAAATTGTTGTGTTGTGTGTTGTGGTTTTTCTCTTGCTCTACGCTCCTTCCTATTATCACACTTTGGTGCCATGGCGGTTTGGGCCACACGTACAATGACATCAAGCTCCATCCACAGTAAAGCTCTGCATCCCTTTTTATTAGGCTGCCAGCCCAAGATCCCAAGATCCTCCATGGTAAGGATTAAAGTCCAACACCAGTCAAAACCTTATCAGGTAACAAACACCACAAGCACATAACTCCAGAGTAGGCAAACAACCCCAGGCAGCCAATCTCAAAAGGGGACAAGTTGGGGAATTGGGTTGGACTTAACTAACCCATCGCTACTGTTACCTAGACGTTACCCCTGCCACACGTATCAGCATATACACCATGTTGTCAAAAGTATTGAGACACCTGCCATTAAAAAGGTAAGTGAACTTTAATGGCAGATCAGTCTTAGTCCGTAGGGTTCAATATTGCGTTGGCCCACCCTTAGCAGCTATAACAGCATCAACTCTTCTGGGAAGGCTGTCCACAAGGTGTAGGAGTGTGTCTATGGGAATGTTTGCCCATTCTTCCAGAAGCACATTTGTGAGGTCAGGTACTGATGTTGAACGAGAAGGCCTGGCTCGCAGTCTCCGCTCCAATTCATGCCAAAGGTGTTCTATTAGGTTGAGGTTAGGACTCCATGCAGGCCAGTCAAGTTCCTTCACCCCAAACTCGCTCATCCATGTCTTTATGGACCTTGCTTTATGCACTGGTCCAAATCATTTGGTGGAGGGGGGATTATGGTGTGGGGTTGTTTTTCAGGGGTTAGGCTTGGACCCTTAGTTCCAGTAAAGGGAACTCTTAAGGCGTCAGCATACCAAGACATTTTGGACATTTTCATGTTCCCAACTTTATGGGAGCAGTTTAGCGATGGCCCCTTCCTGTTTCAACATGATTACACACCAGAGTACAAAGCAAGGTCCATAAAGAAAAAGGATGAGCGAGTTGGGGGTGGAGGAACTTGACTGGCCTGCACCTCAACCCGATAGAGCACCTTTAGAATGAATTAGAGCGGAGACTGCGAGCCAGGCCTCCTCATCCAACATCAGAGCCTGACCTCACAAATGTGCTTCTGGAAGAATGGTCAAACATTCCCATAGACCAGTGGTTCTCAACTCCTGTCCTCAGGACCCACTAACAGGCCAGATTTTAAGTATTACCTTGGGGAGATGCAGACTACATTACTGCAATCACTGAGCAACAAATGATATCACCTGTGATGTATTTCAGTTATCTTGCAAACCTGGCCTGTTGGTGGGTCCTGAGGGCAGGAGTTGAGAACCACTGCCATAGACACACTCCTATACCTTGTGGGCAGCCTTCCCAGAAGAGTTAAAGCGGTTATAGCTGCAAAGGGTGGGCCAAAGCAATATTGAACCCTACTATTAATGGACGCAAACACTTGTTGACAAAACCTGTATTTGGTATCTATGGGGTACATACTGCAAGTGTTAGAAAACGAGCAGCCATAGCGGTTACTGAAAAAAGTATTAAACACACAGACCACCCCAAAATCAGGTTTTCTCAACCAGGGTTCCATGGAAGCCTAGGGTTCCTCCAGAGGTTGCTAGGGGTTCCTTGAGCAATGAGCAACTTGTGCCTCTCATCTAAGTTCCCACTGACACCATTGATCTTTTTAGCGATCTGTAAGGGGTAATTCCTCCCAATCACCCTAAGTGTAAGACACATTCTTTCCACTGACCATCACACTAATGTATCATGAGATGTAGATGGGTTCCCTGAGACCGGAAAGAGATTTCAAGTGTTCTTTTGCATTGAAAAGATTGATAAAGACTGTGCTAGATACCTGTCTGTTTAGAGCTCAAGCACCACTATGAAGGAGCATTGACCAGAGGTTTGAGGTCAACTATGAAGACTAGAAAGAAAATCCCAGTCAGCATTTGGAGAACATCTACGGTCAGTTTTGGATTTTTTTTTTCTCTTTATTCTTCTTTGTGTAAGTACAGGACAAATCTCAATAGAATATATTAAACCAAGTAGCCAGGGGTTAAATGAAATTCACTGTGGAACACATGGTATGAATGACCCCAAAGTTTGTTCTACTTCCTTTATGCAAGCATAATTATACATAATGAATGACAGATGAGAGTGCGTCACAACTAAAAGTATTACAGGGACAAAAAACAAAAACCCATGGCTACCTACCTTCCTAAAAAAATGAGAAAACTACAATGGTATTACAATATGGGCACACTGGGAGCCTTCACAAACAATTTCTTTCCACTATGGCAAGGCTGAGGAGAAGGATGCCAAGTACCCAGCCACCTCAACATACAAAGCAAGCAATAGCAGCTCTGCAATGTACGATAGAAATTATGGAAGCAGACTCTACAAAAATGGTTTTGGAGGGGAAGACTCCAGAGCTCATCCTTGCTTCATTAACTAAAATCAGACCTAAAACTAAACTTTGGATCCTCTTGCTGCTGCCGTTTAAAATATAAATGGCAGTCCTACTCGTTAAGTAGCTGTTTCCAGGGGGGTGACATCCCAGCCTTGGCTTGCTTCCCTCAGAAACATATAGGAGATGGCCAAGTTCCTCCAGTGTTCAGGAGCCAGACTATTCAAGGTGATAATGCTTTCTGAAAAATTGGTCTGGATTAAGTTACCTTTACTCCAAAACTACAATGGTGTCAATGGTGGTACAAAACGGGCACACTGGGAGCCTTCACAAACCATTACTTTGCACTATGGCAAGGCTTTCGAAGGCTATGGATGGTCAGCAACAGGTTGAGATTGTTGTAAGACCAAACTGAATACTCTTATCCCATTCCAAAGAAGCCTTGTATTTTTTATGAATGTAAGGCCTTTTTATGATTGGAGCAGGTAGAGATGAAGGGCGGTAACACCATGATCGCCATCTCCCCCATTCATAGGCCATCTTGTATTCATTCAAGACATTCTGTAAATGGCAGCATTGCCAAGCAAGTGAACCCCCCCCTCTGATCTTGGTGCACTAGGGGGCATTGCTTGCCAAAGGACCCAGAATATAGCTGCTATTACTTTAGTACTGCCACCTACTAGAGCAATTGTCAGTTTCCCAAGTGGTCCCCCAGGTAAGAGATACTTCCCAATGCAAGTGTGATACAAAGATCAACCTTGGAGTTCAGCTTTCCATACAGGTTGAGATTGTTGCACTGAATACTCTTATCTCATGCATGCCCCCTTAAGGCAAACCAACAGGATATTTATTGCAGGAAGTGGACATAGCTTATCTAGCTTGTACTTGTAGCTAATATATCAACACATAGCGAGGATCCGCAAGACACGAGTACATCAAAATGCAGAGTTTCTGCAGCCCTGGAATCATTGCAGAATGCCCTGCCAGGTGTACAAACAGCCCAAACAGAGATAATCAGCCAGTGAGGGAAGGCTCCTGGCATGTCTGTTTGCTATTCTCCAAAGACCGTGGCAGAGAGCCCGACGGGCAAACCTGTAACTGCCAGGAGCCGGAGGAATCCCTTTAAAGAGAAAAATGCTCCTCTTGTAAAATTTTACATAATCCTTCCTACTCAACAGGCAGCAGAACAGTGAAAAGGCAAAGGATTGCCATACGCATGGCTGTGCACCCGGCCATTTCCGCTGCGTCACTTTGCCAACTGCAAAACACAGGGTGTGGTATACCTCATGCAGTGCCAGTGTGGTGCCTTCTACGTAGGTAAAACCAGACAGGAATTCAGAAAATGTGTCGATAAGCATATGCAAAGTATGCGTATCGGCAACCTATACCTACCCTTGGGAAGGCATGTTGCCAGATACCATGACTATCGACTACCTTCGGTGAACTTCACAGTCCTTGACAGGATTCATTTGCCACTGAGGGGGGGTGACTGGAACAAGGTCCTTCTCCAGTGGGAAATGCGCTGGATAAGGTACCTTAGGGCTACCACCCCCCCCCCCCCAGGCTGGAACGAAACCGAAAGTTTCAGACCGTTCTTGGAGGGTTTTAGCTCGGGGAAAACAGATTAACAATAATAAAAAAATCCATCTACCTTTCTTTGCTCTTCTGTTCCTTTGTTTCTCTATAATGTGAGCCATATTCTGGTACCCCCCCCATGGAGAAACAAAGGGCCCCATTTACAATACAATAGGCTAACGGTCTACTAGTTGATGATCATATGTTCTAAACTGTCAGGATTCTACACCGCACCCAGCCAGAAACTATATAGGAGAGTTTCTTCTAATTGAACTTCATTTATTGCAATTACTGTAATATTTTTTTTCTGTACAATTATTGTGTATATAGTATTATCATTTTGATCGCTACTATCACTACAGATGCATTTTCGCATGTAGCTGTGCTATATGATTCTGCCTCTCAGTCCTGAAATACTGGGTCAGAGATACCGTTGTTCTTCTGCCCTTTATCCCTACCCGGCACAGGGGGGGGGGGCCACGATCATCCATCGTGGCCCCAATACCCCTAAGGCATCAACTCTTATTTGATGCCACGGGGTTTCCCACTGTGTCGGTGGTTATAAGTCCTAATGTTGGTGTTCTGTCATTCGTCGAATGACAGTTAAACCACTACAGAGGGGTCTGGGTTAGTTCAGCAGAAATTCCCTTTTTTCTATTTTTTCTATTTTTACTCTTTAGCAGTTCTTTTGAATATACATTTTTCCCCCCTTTTTCTCTATTCCAATGAGGGAGAACAGATTTGTCATTCCTACAGCGACAATGTCATATATGTTGCTGCACATATCAGTGACATCTGCATGAAATAGTGCCATACATATTGCTGCACATATCTAGATGTCCTTCTGACAGGCAGCGGGGTTATCACGCTCCGACGCCCTGTGTGGCATAGACAAACTACTCAATGGCGCCGCTAGATCACACAGCGCGCTCTCCTCCCCAGTGAATTAACATCGGAGTCATGTGACTCCGACGTCACACTCCCCACACAAGACGTTGCCCTGGCAACCTGACGCACCTCTCTCCCCGCCTCAGTCCGCGCCCACATCCTATGGGACACGTGGAAGCTTCGCGTCGCGGCAGGGGAGGAGACAGCAAGGAAGGAGGCTAAGCGTCTGTTGCCTTGACAACAGGGAAGCTTATTGACGCTCCCCTCTAACACACCGTAGAAAGGTGTTTTTTTAACAGTGACGGCGGCTAATTGAAGCCGCGCCCTCTCCACTGTACCACCAACGAATTAGAGATCCCATTTAGAATAAGGTTACGCCCACCACTCCACCACGCCCACACCCCATACATTAGGACGCCAGGGACGGCCAAAGGCAGCATTCCACAACTGGCTCTGCTACAGAGAGGTACTCCAGGACCTGAGCTCTCCGCTACTTGGAACTCTACACCCTATACAACTAACTCAAGGTATGGGATCTTTCTACCTTATGGTGGTTCTCCCACGAACCACCATTACCCCTATATTTGATTTTTGAATTATCTTTTTCTTAACATTTTCTGATTCAAAACATTACTTATGTTTTTCAGTTTTTCAATTAGTATGGCTGCCAAATATTGGTTCTTTCAAATACACCAGGCCACCCCGTAGAGGATATCTGAGCAGTACTGACAATCGGGTGTTAGGACCCCTGCCAGCACTGGGAAAGCCGTTTTTCACAGCTACATGCCTTAATGTAAGTCGCACATACCACTCTTTTGTTGAAATGCGATTTAGATATAGGCGACATAGACATACATACACACACACACATACACATACATACATACATATATATATATTAGTGATCATGTTGTTGTTTGAAATTTTAGAATGTGATGCAGTCCCTCCCTGAGGAAGACTTTACCCTTACAATAAAAGTTGAAACGCGTTGGAAATCTGCTATCAGGACGCCATCGCACCAATCTGGGGTGGTACTTGTAATTAGCAGTAGGATGCATCATATGTTTTCATGTATCTGATGTTTTTACAATTATTCAATATTTTCAAAACAGAGATTGATGTGTACGTTCATGTATATCCTATTCGTTTTTGTACCAATAAAATTCTTTTTAATTTAATATTACATTTCCTTAAAAATCCCAATTCGAGGTAAATATTTGGTCTTTAAAGTCATAAGGGATGATGGCAATGACACAGCCAACCCTCTGAGTCATACATTTATTTAAACTCTGCACTGCCTGTAAAAACACACCCATTACAGCCAATGGGACGGTGCCACAGCCACAAGCCAGCCACTTGCCATCCATGTGAAGAGGCCCTCAAGGAAAGGCAAGTCACTGCAGCACCACCTGGAAGATCACAACTCAGGACTGTATGTGGCACGTAGTGCCAATGACAATTTGAGCATTGCCAGCAATCCTCCGGATTTTAAGTGGTAATCATTAGAGGTCGCAAGGTTGGTCCAAATGATTTTTCTTGAACCTTAAAAGACACCTATTATGATATAAATGGTCTATACCGACTTGTTAGAACTGCAAGCTCCTTAATCTTGCTTCACCATTAAGAAAATCAAACACCAAAAACAAGCATGCAGCCAGTGTTGCACTCCTGACCTTAGCTGTCTCCTTTAAATGCAATTCTATCATAGTCACCATAAAGAAGTGTCCACACAAATGGGAACGGTCACCGTTATTTCTCAACACATAAGTTTCAACCATTCCATAGGACTGTCTAAAGCATGGCAAAAAGAAAAGAAACATCTGCACATCCATAAAGTCCCACCATGAAGTTTAAACAAAGCAGTTGGCTTCTGAAATAGGCCCCATCCCAAACCACGATGATCTGGCCCTTTTTTACCTCAACTGGGCTCATCTGAAGATCTGAAGCCCAGTAAGGGTGAAACACATCAGCCATAGTCTAGCAGATGGCTTCCAACATAGTCTGGGGTGCCCTAAAACAGGTGCCTTGATGCATTTCACCCCAGCTGGGCTTATCTGAAGAGATGATCTCTACGAATAAGTCAAATTAGGGTGAAACACGTCAGTCATAGTTTAGCAGTTGGCCTTCTACGAATAAGAATAGTCTAGCGGGTGGCTTTCAACATAATCCACGCCCTAAGCCATGTGCCTTGATGCATTTCACCCCGACTGGGCTTACCTGAAGAAGAGGTGACCTCTACAAATAAGCCCAAATAAAATGAAATACGTCAGGCAGAGTCTAGCAGATGGCTTCCAACATAGTCCGCACCCTAAGCCAGACGTCTTGATGCATTTTACCACAACTGGGCTTATCTGAAGAGGTGATCTCTATGAATAGGCCCAATAAGGATGAAACACGTCAGCCATAGTCTAGCAGTTGTTTTCCAACATAGTCCACCTTCTAAGAATAAGAGTAGTCTACAGGATGGCTTTCAACATAATCCGTGCCCTAGGCCATGTGCCTTGATGCATTTTACCACGACGGGGCTTATCTGATGAGATGACCTCTACGAATAAGGCCAATTAGTGTGAAACACGTCAGCCATAGTCTACCAGTTGGCTTCCAACATTGTCCGTACAACAAGCCAGGCGCTTTGATGCATTTCACCCCGACTGGTCTTATCTAAAGAGGTGACTTCTACGAATAAGCCCAATTAGGGTGAAATGCATCATGGTTTAAGATGGGCACTATGTCGGAAGCTATCTGTGACAAGCAGGATGAGCTCCTAAAGCCAGCAATCAGTGTGGAGGGGGACCCAGGGAATATACTCGGGACTTGGACTGGTGCAGTCTTTTCTTTGTGCGCACACCTAAAGCATACCACATTTGCAGGATCTTACCTTTCTGGCAATGTTCAGCTGACCAGCAGCGGTATGAAAATTCATTGTCAATCACGGTTTTCTGGCAAATTGGCTTATCTTCCATAGTGCCAGGACACATATCTCCACATTCCTTTGGTGGTTTATTCCCGACAATGTAGTTGTTGTAGACCGCTTCCAGGACCAGCGACCAATCCACGGTAGAAAGGTAGCACAAGTCGGAGTTCTTCTCGATCCTTATAGCACCGCGTGTAATATTCCGCAAGCTGTACAGCCCAATCTCCTTTAGGTCCGTCATCTCGAAGATAACCAAGGCGAAGTTGTAGAACAGAATGCGGCCACGGATAACGGTGAGGTTGGGAAAGAGGTCGCTCAGACTCTCCAGGCCCGACACCCGGAAAAGCAGTAAATAATCCGTAATCACTGTAAGCTTGGGAAAACGCAAGTTCCGGAAATCTTCAACCTTTGCGGTGGAGATGAGTGAAATCTGGAGGTAGCCTTCAATCACGACACAGTCTTCCAGCTCCTTAAGTTCACTTACATTGTTGCGTATGTCCATGCTGTTGCTGCATACTGTGGGCAACATAAAAATGATAAAATTAGATATACAATGCGTTTTGCAAACAAGTCAAATACCGATTTCACCGTTACAGCGTTAGAAGATTATCTGTTGCCAAAGGGGGCTGTAAGTAGAACTGAAGTTTTGAAAAGGGTGGAGAGGAATAAGAACATCTGCTGGGACTTTATTGCTGTCTGTGCCCCTAATTAGGGAGATTTACCCTCTCTTTGTTCTGTTTACTGTTATCAGGGGTTATAACCTTCACTTAATGCAACATTAAAAAAAACAAAAAAAAAAAAACGTGGCTTAACCCCCTGGTCTTATGCAGCCAGGGGGCTGTGAAAGCAGGTGGTGGAGCCCCAGTTTTTCCACTCCCACCAACCACCCACTGAAACAAAGACATGCAGCCGCTTAGGGCTGTCCACATGCTGCGGGTTTAATGCTTTGCTTCAGGAGCATGGCAAAACTTGAACTCATTGGCACTCAGTGGGCAGTTTGGTAACCTAGCATGACCCATTAGTTACTGGGGCAGCATCGCAATTGCCCAACAACCACATTTGGTTGTGTCTTTTTGGGGTTAAAACAGCCAGCAAGGAGGTAGCATATCACCTTCCAGCCACCTGTCAACTGTTCTCTTAAGAGGGGCAGCAAGGGCTGCCACACCCAAGAACAAACCCTAATGGCCCGATACCTGCTTTTCTGCTATGAGCCATTACTATAGCTCTTCGGCGCTGTGCAAACCAAAAGCAAAGTCCAGCCATACCCAACCAGATTACGGCCTGGACCAGCTCAGTTTAGGAATCATGGTGTCTAAGGGTTCTTCACTGTAGAGGAATATCTAATGGGACCCGAATGTAATACAGGTGGCAAAATTAAACCTTACAGGGGTTATGGACCCTCCCTTACTCTATCCAAAATTAGACATTTTTTGCCTATAGTTCTACGTAACTGTGCGCTACCGGGACCTGCTGCAACCTTCACCCCAAAGGACCAACATCGTACACACGTGAACTATTCTTCTGAAGAGTTGTGAATCAGAGCACCACCACTCACATCTGGAGATCTTTGCAGGTGTTACATCAGATTAGGCAACGGAAACGACGTTCTGTCTGCGCCATCTTGCTACACCTCGCACTCCTCCACAGTAACGATACACAGAGAAGGGGCAAGCGGACATCTTGTTACAACCCACCGGAGTTTTGCATTTCGCAGTTATTTTTAACAGGAAATGCAGCTTATAAAGGTGAAATACAGTATATAAAAATCCGATGGACTGTTTAGATGTTGAATTTTAAAAGCAGCGGCAAACCTGCTGATCTCACAGGTTTGCTAATCTGACAGAACACAGTTTTTATAATTTAACATGTAAACAGTCCGATGGATTTCGAAATACTGCATTTCACCTTATAAGCTGCGCTTCCTGTTAAAAATAACTGTAAATTGCTTAACTCCGGTTGGTGCAACAAGATGTCCGCTTGCCCCCTGCTTGGTGTATCGTTACTGTGGAGGAGTGCGGGGAGTAGCAAGATGGCGGCAAAGGAATGTCACTAACATTACCAATTCTGACGGGTCGTCTAAACTGACGTAACACCGGAACCTTTAGAGCCCTACATGGCTTGGTCATTGCAAGCAACCCTCAAGCTAGTTGCAGTGCCCAATTTTAGCAATCCATTTATCACCATCCTTGCACAAGTCCTCCTGAGTCCTGACAAAATCCAGCTTACACAACCCAATAAGACAGCCCATGCTGTATAAACTCCTCTGCTTGTTGTATAAGGAATCGGGTTCAAAGTTTTAAAAAAAGAGAGTTCCAGGGCTGGTGCCGATGGGCTTTTTTTTTTTTTTGTTTCTAGCTGGTTTTGTATCACTATACAAGTCTTTAAGAATGCAAAACCCGCAGGTCAAATGCAAGTTCCCAAAACCCTGCATTTGTAAACACAAGGGACTATGCCCAAATAATAAGAAAAGGCCTGGTGTTTCTAAAGCACAACTAAAAGGTACCTGTATGACAGTCTAAACTGGGAAACTGGCTACCCGTCGATCTTGACCCCCGAAGCCTGGACGGGGGGGGGAGGGGCTGGTGGGGCGGCGGCAGCATTTACAGGATCCAATCCCCTGTATTTTCCTCTTGCACCAGCTGAAAGCTGGCTTCTCCCCCCCTCTCTCCTGCCAATATTCAGCTGCTGCAAGAGGAAAATACAGGGGATTGGTTCCTGTAAATGGTGCCGCCCCCTCCTGTCCAGGTTCCCCCTCCTCCTGCTGCCCAGAACCATGTGCTCCCCTGCCCTTTGCAGCTTTGCCGGCTTCCCCTCTTTTTCTTTCCTGCTACAAAGTAACGTTTCAGGATGGGGAGCGGGGAAGGGGCTGGTAAATATGTCAATTACCAGCTGCTTCCTTTTCTGAATGAACACAGTGGGTGATTGAGGACTGTGTCCTCAATCACTTTCAAGGTCTCAGAAGGGAGACATTAGGGGTCTGTTTACACCTTTGATAATTTTACCAAAGCTCCCCCAACAGGGCTATTAAGATTGTTAAAAAATTAAAAAACAAACATAAATAATAATACAAAGCCCCCTCCCATCACGGAGAGAATGCTTTGCAATTTCTAAAAAAAAAAAAAAAAAAAATGCAAAGAATGTTCTGATTGGATGAGGTGTTGTCGCCCTGCCTCTCCACATCAGAGATGGCTTTCCATTCATTGAGAAAACGCAAACAGATCTTTAAATGGCGAGCAGCCGACCTCCTGTGTTCCCAATGTCGCCACTCAGCACGAGACCTGGAAGCTCATAGGAGGTCACTATTGTGATGTCTGCTACCGTGATTTCCAGCTTCTAGAGCACATGTCAAACACAAGGTCTGCGGGCCAAATCTGACCATGCAGCCCATTTCATGTGGCCCTTACACCTCTACTGCAGCTGCGGCACCCCCTTCATCTCCGCCCCCCCACCTTGTCTCAGCAGTCGGTAGCGGCGAGACAGAACTGCTCCTCCAGATCCTGTGTTTCTCTGTGCAACTGCAGAAGCGCTAGTCTATGCCCTTCCGCTCACCCCCTTCCCCACCTCAGCAGTCGGCAACAAAGAAGGGGAACAGAACCCCTCGTACAGATTCTGTGCAGCCGCAACACCCCCTTGTCTCCGCCTCCCCTGGTCTCGGCATTCAGCGAACTCCAGCCCTCTTTCTGGTCCTCCTCCAGACCCTGCACTCTCTGCTTTCCAGCTCCGTCCCCAGCTTCTTCTCAGCAGCAGCACAAGGTAAGGGGGGGTGGCACTGTGATGCAAGGGAGGGTGGGGCACTTTTGACATCTAATGTAAGGGGGGGGGGGGGGTTGCTCTACATATCTAGTCTTACAGATACTAATAGCCCTTTGAGGGCAAACATAATGCGAATGTGGCCCGTAATGAAATGGAGTTTGACACCCCTGATCTAGAGGGATCCCACTGGTATGGAATGTGCATAGTTATGTTGGTGCAAGCTGGCCCAATGTAACTATATAAAAATCTTACTGTATTTATTGGCGTATAACGCGCACTTTTTCACCCTGAATATCGGGTGCAAATAGTGTGTGCGTGTTATACGCCGATACAGCAATTTGGGCTGCCTAGGAGGGGACAGTGAGGGGGGTGGGACGAGCGCCGTCAGATTACATACAGCGAGAATCTCCCGTTTACTCAGCGGCCTCTGTAATAGGAAGTCTCGTCTCCTGGGCCGCCATTGGACCACTGTTCTGTCTATCATAGAAGTCGGTCCAGGAGGCGGGACTTTGTATTAAAGAGGCCGCTGAGTAAAACAGGAGATTCTCGCTGTATGTAATCTGACGGCGCTCGTCCCGCCCCCCTCCCTGCCCCCTCCGATGCAGCAATAATCTGAGGTGAGGCTGCAGATGGCCACTGATCAGGCTGCATTGATGGCAATGGTGAGGCTGCAGATGGGCACTGATCAGGCTGCATTGATGGCAATGGTGAGGCTGCAGATGGGCATTGATCAGGCTGGGCATTGATGGGCAATTGTGAGGCTGTAGATGGGCATTGATCAGGCTGCAGATGGGCAATTGTGAGGCTGCAGATGGCATTGATCAGGCTACATTCATGGCAATGGTGAGGCTGCATATGGGCATTGATCAGGCTGCATTGATGGGCAATTGTGAGGCTGCATTGATGGGCACTGACCCTTATTTTGCTTCAAAGTTCTTTATTTAAAAATTTTTTTTTTTCCTGAAACTTCCCGCCTAAAATGAAGGTGCGTGTTATATGCCGATAAATACGGTAGTCTTTAACTGCTTGCCGACCACCGCACGAACATTTACGTCGGCAGAATGGCACGGACAGGCAAATGGGCGTACAGGTACGTCCTTTTAAATTTGCCGCCAAGTGGTCCGCGAGCGGTGGTGGTGCCGCGAGCCCCGCAAGTGTGATCGGAGTCTCACGGAGAGGGAGAACGGGGAAATGCTGATGTAAACAAGCATCTCCCCGTTCTGCCTAGTGACAGGACACTGATCACCGCTCCCTGTGATCGGGAGCGGTGATCAGTGTCGTGTCACACGTAGCCCCTCCCCCCTACAGTTAGAATCACTCCCTAGGACACACATAACCCCCTGCAGCGCCCCCTCCTGGTTACCCCTTCACTGCCAGTTACATTTACACAGTAATCAATGCATTTTTAATCGCACTGATCGCTGTAGCAATGTGAATGGTCCAAAAATAGCGCCAAATGTGTCCGATCTGTCCGCCATAATGCCGCAGTCACGATAAAAATCTGTGATCGCCGCCATTACTAATAAAAAAAAAAAAAATATTAATAAAAATGCCATAAAACTATCCCCTATTTTGTAGATTTTTGTAGACTTTTGCGCAAACCAATCAATAAACGCTTATTGCGATTTTTTTTTTTACCAAAAATATGTAGAAGAATACATATCGGCCTAAACTAAGGAAAAAAAATATATATTTTTTTTAAATATATTTTTTGGGGATATTTATTATAGCAAAAAGTAAAAAAAAAAAACAATGAGTTTCTTTCAAAATTGACGCTCTTTGTTTTTAAGCGCAAAAAATAAAAACCGCAGGAGGTGATCAAATACCACCAAAAGAAAGCTCTATTTGTGGGGGGGGGGGGCGTCAATTTTGTTTGGGAGCCACGTCGCACGACCGTGCAATTGTCAGTTAAAGCCACGTAGTGCCGAATCGCAAAAAAGTGCTCTGGTCTTTGGCCAGCCAAATGGTCCGGGGCTGAAGTGGTTAAGCGCTGCAGCATTTTTTATTTTATTTTTTTTTACTAGGAGGCCATAGTTCTACTTTAAGTTTCCCTTTCTATACACGGACAATGAAGGGGTTAATACAACACACTAGAGCCAGCCTTCCTACTTCCTACCAAAACACTTTTTTTTTTTCCTGCACAGTTTATAAAAGCAGCTTTATCCAGATTGCTCATACTCGCAGCAGACAGAGTGGATTACACAACAACCAGGCTTTTTTGTGCCCCTAGGTAAAGGTTTTTTTTTTGTTCTGTGAATACAGCTGCTTTAAATTCTCCGTTTTACTATTTTTTTTTTTTTTTAATCAACAATACAATAATTTTTTGTCCAGTACCTTCAATAATAAATACGCCGTAAAAGGGAAAAATATGGTGCCTTTCCGGCGAGAGAAGATTTTGATTTATTACTGCAGTGCTCATCTTAAAGTGGAACTTTGCCCACAACAACTTGATAAAAAAAAAAAAAAAAGAATGTTCTTTAGCAAGGAACTTACATTCCACATGAATAAAGATGCTACCAAAATTAGCGTGTGCTGTAAATTGTCTCCAGCATTCTTCTTGCTGGAGGCCACCATTCTGCTGAGGCCCAAAGCCCCTGAGCAGCAGTAAATTATAAAGTGGAACTAAACTCACTGATTTATTGGTGTAGAAAAAAAAAAGAAGTTACATTCCCTGGAATGCTGGGATGGCCAACCGTCACATGCGCTTGTGTACTCAACCAAACTGTCAAACCATCAAATGGCTGGAGTCATACCTGATCGCATGTGCATTGAAGAAGATCAAACAGAAGCAGCTTTCTTGGGCTGAACTGAAGAAAACGTCCGCACCCCAAAAAATTCATCCAACGCGTTAATTTCCAAAACATGACACTTGACAGCAACAAGGACAAGGTTACAGGACCAAGGAGACGACGCGTTTCACAATGAATACAGTGCTTCTCCCAAAGCTTTCTTGGTGAGAGGTGTGCCCCCCCCCCCACACCCCATTAATAATGCTGCTTTATGGTCCTCTCCGAGCTTACCGGACCTGTCGGTAAGCAAGGAGATGATCGATTCCTTCTGTTGCTTGGGCAGGAAATCGAGTGAGGGAAAGATAGCCCCCACTCGGCTCTATGCCCCTGGAGGACTGGAGCGACCTCTGATGTCACTTCCGCCTTCAAAAGGATAGATTTTCTTTTCCCTTTAAAGGCAAAAATGAAATTTTTCTTTTTTAAATACCGTATATACTCGAGTATAAGTCGAGTTTTTCAGTACATTTTTTGTGCTGAAAGTGCCCCCCTCGACTTATACTGGAGTCAAGCACTTTTCTGCAGCAAAAAATTTCATTTTCCGAACCGACTTTGGGGCCCCGTATTTCGGGGCCACTTTGTGCTAGGAACCCCAAATTTGGTACCACAACATATCCAAAGCTGGGGTTCCTAGCACTAAGTGACCCCGAGATACGGGGCCCCAAAATCGGTTTGGAAAATGTCATTCTCTGCTGCAGAAGTGCTTGACATTTTCTGAACCGACTTTGGGGCCCCGTATCTCAGGGCCACTAGGTGCTAGAAACACCAAATTTGGTGTGCAAACCCAATGGAACTGGTACCATAACATATCCAAAGCTGGATCAAGTGGCTCCGATATACGGGGCCCAAAAGCCGGTTCGGAAAATGTCATTCTCTGCTGCAGAAAAGTGCTTGACATTTTCTGAACTGATTTTTGGGGCCCTGTATCTCGGGGACACTTGGTGCTAGAAACCCCAGCTTTGGATATTTTATGGTGCTAGTTTCACTGAGTTTGCACACCAAATTTGGGGTTCCTAACACTAAGTGGCCCCGAAATACGGGGCCCCAAAATCGGTCAACTGTGTCCATCTGCAGCAATGTCATTTCGGGACCATTTGGGTTCAGAGACCCCAAATTTTGGCTGCAGCTAGGGGGCATCTAGGAACCCTTAACTACCGAGTTTGAAGTTCAGGGGACCTATGGCTGCAAATGGGCACAGTGAGGCTGCAAATGGGCATTGTTGACCCTCTTTTCCACTTACAGTAGCTGTGCATTTCTCACCCTCGTCTTATACTCGGGTCACTAAGTTTTTCCCATTTATTTGTGGTAAATTAGGGCCTCGACTTATACTCGGATCGACTTATACTCAAACAGTGTGACATCAAATATTGTAACGCCATTTTATTCTCTAGGGTCTCTGCAAAAAAAAAAAAAAAAAAATACAATAATTGTATTGTATAAAATTATACAATGTTTCTTTTTATCTCTTTCAGCGCTGAGCAATATTGCTGATAAACATTGCTGGCTGTTTTTTTTTAGCTAGCCGTGAGCAGGGAACTGCTCTGCACTTGTTACATGAATCATGGAAATGCTGGATTAAGATCGTGGGGGGGGGGGGGGGGTGAATCGAGATTGCGATTTTTTTAACGATTAATTGTGCAGTTGTAGTGCGCATAAGAGGAGATATTTTGGGTCTAATTTTGCCGTTTGTGTGCTTCATCCTTGAAAAAATAGTTGCCGCATGACAAAATACGCGTTTAACCACTTAACAAACGCCCTATAGCAGTTTTACTGCTACAGGGTGGCCTATGTGTGCAGGATCACGTATATACACTATTGTCAAAAATTATTGGGACGCCTGTCTTTACACGCACATGAATGTTAATGACATCCCAGTCTTAGTCCGTAGGGTTCAATATTGAGTTGGCCCACCCTTTGCAGATATAACAGCTTAAACTCTTCTGAGAAGGCCGTCCACAAGGTTTAGGAGTGTGTCTATGGGAATGTTTGACCATTCTTCCAGAAGTGCATTTGTCAGGCACTGATGTTGGATGAGAAGGCCTTGCTCGCAGTCTCCGCTCTACTTCATCCCAAAGGCGTTCCATCGGGTCGAGTTCCTTCACCCCAAACTGGCTCATCCATGTCTTTATGGACCTCGCTTTGTGCACTGGTGCGCAGTCATGTTGGAACAGGAAGGAGCCATCTCACAAATTTGGGAACATGAAATTGCCCAATATGTCTTGGTATGCTGACGCCATAAGAGTTCCCTTCATTGGAACTAAGGGGCCAAGCCCAACCCCTGAAAAACAACCCCACACCATAATCTCCCCTCCACCAAATGATTTGGACCAGTGCACAAAGCAAGGTCCATAAAGACATGGATGAGTGAGTTTGGGGTGGAGGAACTTGACCCGATAGAACACCTTTGGGATTAAGTAGAGCAGAGACTGTGAGCCAGACCTTCTCATACAACATCAGTGCCTGACCTCACAAACGCTCTTCTGGAGGAATGGTCAAACATTCCCATAGACACACTCCTAAACCTTGTGGACAGCCTTCCCAGAAGAGTTGAAGCTGTTATAGCTGCAAAGGGTGGGCCAACTCAATATTGAACCCTACGGACTAATACTGGGATGCCATTAATGTTCATGCGCGTGTAAAGGCAGGTGTCCCAATACTTTTGGTAACAGTGTGTGTATATTTTGATCGCCCCTGATGTCCCAGCCAGTGTCATTAGTACAGTGACGGTGCATATTTTTACCACTGATAACTATTAGTGTTACTGGTCTCCCAAAAAAAAAAGTGTCTGATTTGTCCACTGCAATATCGCAGTCCCGCTATAAGTCACTGATCACCGCCATTACTAGTAAAAAAAATAAATGAATAAAATACCAACAACACACACAAAATTCCATGAATAATCTATGCCATAGTTTGTAGACGCTATAACTTTTGCGCAAACCAAAAATATGTAGCCCCTTCATTGGTGTCAGCGGGAGGAATAGGGCCCCCACCATTGGTGTCAGCGGGAGGAATAGGGCCCCCACCATTGGTGTCAGCGGGAGGAATAGGGCCCCCACCATTGGTGTCAGCGGGAGGAATAGGGCCCCCACCATTGGTGTCAGCGGGAGGAATAGGGCCCCCACCATTGGTGTCAGCGGGAGGAATAGGGCCCCCACCATTGGTGTCAGCGGGAGGAATAGGCCCCCCACCATTGGTGTCAGCGGGAGGAATAGGCCCCCCACCATTGGTGTCAGCGGGAGGAATAGGGCCCCCACCATTGGTGCCAGCGGGAGGAATAGGGCCCCCACCATTGGTGCCAGCGGGAGGAATAGGGCCCCCACCATTGGTGTCAGCGGGAGGAATAGGGCCCCCACCATTGGTGCCAGCGGGAGGAATAGGGCCCCCACCATTGGTGTCAGCGGGAGGAATAGGGCCCCCACCATTGGTGTCAGCGGGAGGAATAGGGCCCCCACCATTGGTGTCAGCGGGAGGAATAGGGCCCCCAACATTGGTGTCAGCGGGAGGAATAGGGCCCCTATCATTGGCGTCAGCGGGGGGAATAGGGCCCCCACCATTGGTGTCAGCGGGAGGAATAGGGCCCCCACCATTGGTGTCAGCGGGAGGAATAGGGCCCCCACCATTGGTGTCAGCGGGAGGAATAGGGTCCCTATCATTGGCGTCAGCGGGAGGAATAGGGCCTCTTTGTTGATATCAGTAACAAGATTACCCCATTCCTGGTGTCAGTGGGTTGAAAAGCGTCTTGCATCAGCGGGAGGAAAAACTGCCCCAGAAAAGACAGGTAGAAACAAATCGAAAAGGGCCACATCTGGCCCCCGGACCGCAGTTTGAAGAGCACTGCTCTAGAGAAATGGCCACATTTAAGTCTACAGGGAGCCGTACAGGCACAGTCAACACTGGATAAGATTTCTCCCCAATAGGAATGCATACATTTCTAACCCTAGATTAGCCAAGAGGGTTAGGTAAAGATGGGATAACAAGTTTTTAATTTAAACATTTCTATTGGACCTGCATTTCGTGCTCCCCGACCCGAATTCAATGGTCCGATCTTAAGGGCTTTATGAAAGTTGTTTAAGTCTTGTAAAGTCTTCCTGTACACAATGATCTTCAGACTCATGTTTACCACCTGATACCCATGTGAACTAGAGTGGCCACACAACAACATAATTTTAGAATATCTACATTCCTTTCTGTGAATAAATATAGACCGGAGATCTACTTTCACACGGAAAACATTTCAACAGTACTAGCCTAACATGGTTCATAAGAAAAGAAAAAAACGTTTTATATCAATTTAAATTTTAAAATAGAACTATAGGCAAAGCTTGTTTTTTTCATTTTGGATAGAGCAAGGAATAGTTACATCTCCCTACAGAATTTTTTTTTCTTTTTTCCCCATTGCAGAGATTTTCCTTCACTTCCTGTCCCATAGCCAAACAGGAAGTGAGAGGAAATCCCTGAAAACTAAGGGAATTCCTTGAGGACCCCACCCTCCCCCCAGGTCACCAGAACTAGAGTCCCCCCATTGGAGGATTTCCCCTTTATTACTTTTCCGGGGACAACCCAAAATTTGGGGTTTTCTTTTACTTTCCACTTTCAATGATAATGGTGAACAAGACAAATAGAGAGGGGGGAATCTCACTAACGGGGGGCGCAGACAGCAATAAAAACTGACAGGGTGTTTTCATTCCTCTTCCCTCTAAACAAAATTAGAAAAGCCTTTAGTTCTACTTTTATAATCTGTCAAGGGAATCCACCTGCTCAGTGGGGGGGGGAATCTCTCTGCTGATCCCCGCTAAGCAGGCGGATGACAGAGGTCTGTGTCTGCTCCTCTATGCAGAACGGACACAGACACAGCCCGCTGTGTTCTCTATGGGGCGGTCGGATGGAAATGGACTGCCTGTCGGTCGTCCCCCCCCCCGACTGTCATGTGATCCACCGGACACAGAATCAGGGCCTCTATGCGCAATACCATTGCACTGAGCAGGTGTTACAGGTTTGTTATTTAACCACTTCCATCATCATTTTTTGCTAGAAAATTACTCAGAAACCCCATATATATATTTTAGCAAACACCCTAGGGAATAAAATATTTATCTCACATTTATCTATTTGCGCAACAATTTTTTTTTTGGAAAAACTGTTTCAGGATTTAAAAAAACAACAAAAAACAGTAAAGTTAGCCCAATTTTTTTGTATAATGTGAAAGATGATGTTACGCCGAGTAAATAGATACCCAACATGATAAAGTCAGAGGAGGGGAATGTAGGGATTATGACGGTGCCAGGAAAAACACAATATATTTTTTAAAATAAGTAATTTTTATTAAGACATATCATATATAAAAAATAAACAGAAAGATTACAAAATCAAGGTGTGCATAAATGCTAAAAACATATCTGTAGTGAACTTCACAGGGCTTGGCCTCATGGATGTGACGGCCAATGCGAAGGGTAGGTATTTTAATTATCCGACATGTTTCGCCAGTGTTGGCTTCTTCAGGGATAGGTTGTTAATACCTAGAACGCTACAGTAATTCTGTGAAAATGACATAACAATTAGTAGATGTAATCGAATAAATGATGCAATAGAAAAAATATCATTTAAATATATATATATATATATATATATATATATATATATATATATATATATATATATATATATATATGTTTGCGAGCTGACAGTATAGACTGACCTCCACCACCACCCAAAGGGCACCAAGAGAAAATCCCCACACAGCATCGGGCAGCCCAGAGGTCCCCATCCCGAAACAATCACCCAACCAGACATTCTATAGATGGAAATGAGATACCTGCAAGTCACCAGGGGGGGCCCCCACACACCTCCAGCACTAAACCTCCAGCCAAGATCACAATAGGTAGCTGCAGGGGGCAGTAAAAAGGACCTGGCCAAGTATGTATCTAAAGAGGTATAAATTATTTAGAATAAGATCATTTATCATAATGTCATATTTTTCTAAAGAAGTCATATAAGTTCCAATAGTTGGTGGAGAAAATTCATTGTGTGGGACTAAAGAGTCTCCAATTAATGTACTTACAAAATAGTGCTCTTTAAAGTGAATGGCAGGACACCGATAAGTCCTTCAGCTTAGAGAGAAACTTTAAACAACAACAACAGGAGACGTATCTCTATGATTTGCATAAACAAGAGAAGAGTTTATGTGCCACTTGTAAGATTATCTGGGGGGGAGAAGGTATAATCACAAAATGCACTTTAGTTGATCCATAAGTAGATTGCACCAGCGAAAAACAAGGTAAGTTCACACTTACCATTGAGTAGATATATAGCGAAATGCTGGGCTAAGTAAAGCCTGCAGCCAGTGACAACACTAGATAAGAAAAACCAGAAAGCAAAAGATAGTAAGAACAAGAAATAAGTCTATTAAGACCCCAAGCATTAAGGGTCCATACTAGTACCTACCCAGTCAAGTGGTGGTTGGTACGTCGGTGTCCTGTAACATCCCTGGCGAGTGTGCTGGCCTGGGATGCCGGCGTTCTTATGCCCCCCACACACACGCGGCGTCTGACGTCACCGCACGTGTGAGCGGACGAAGGAAGCCACGGCGCATGCGCCCACCGCAAATCCGTCCCGGCCTACAAGATCCAGAGGGCATTGCGGTGGTGTCCATAGTGATGTGATTAGCATCACAGACAGGACGCGGTGTCAGACGCCGCATAAAGCGGAATGATACCTGGAGAAGAATAGAAATTTCCAATGCGTCGTGGCTAAGGCGGGCAGAGGGAATTCCCTAAGCCCTTGGGTGTCCATACAGCTAAGTGTGTCCCCGGTAGGAGGCTAAAAGTACCGGATAAAGTGCACAAACCCCACATCGGGAAGCAGGGACTCAGGGACAATAGAGAAACCAGAAAGGGGATTGAAAGGGAATAAGGGAAGAGAAAAAGAAAAGGGAAGAGATGGGCCAGAAGGTAGAAGGACAAGAGAGGAACGAGGCAAGGGAGGGGGGGGAAAAAAGAGAAAGGGGGGGATGAGGGGGAATTAGAAGGGAAAGAGAAAGCCCGGGCATCCGAGGGCACGGGGACGTCATCGAGGCACACAGAGGGAGGAGGTAAAGGTGGGCGAGAACAGTCCAGGGATATGTATAAAACCCCAAAGAAACGCCTGCACACAAGGCATGAAATTGGGACAGATTACAGAAAGAAAAATAAGGAGGGGGGGGGGGTTTTAGTCCCTGGAGTGTGCTCACACAAGTCGCCCTGACAGCTCGCAAAAACCATACATAGGTAATAGTGATAAAGATTCATAAACTACCAATCAAACAGTGAGGTCAAAATATAGTTTACAATAATGTACAAGATAATAAAGTAAGTGTCTTAACTGAACATAAATATACCGTGATGTATCCCATGATAAGAAAAAGTATATTTTTTTCTCAAAGAAAGAAGAGAAGGAAGGGAAAGGGGAGCTGTGTCCCAATCCAACATAGCCAACTTATGCATGGGGAGGGCTAAAGGGAGGAGTATGAAAAAAAACACATAAACAAATTAGATAAATACAGAAAAACTTGAGATAGTCCACATCACGGAGGATTTTTTATAGGAAGGGTTTGAAACTAATATTTTCATTGAGCCCAGGATATCTGGTGGCATCCAAAATGTGTATCCACTTGGTTTCTAACTGTAAAAGTTTCTGGTCAATATCTCCACCCCTTACATGTACAGGGATGTGTTCTAATGCTGTAAATCCTATAACATGGGGATTAGACTCAAGATACTGTGCTATATGTCGATTAATAGAGGTAGAAGTCTTCCCTTTCAATAAGGGCTTAATATGGTCTCGAATCCTCACACAAAATTGGCGTTTGGTTTTACCCACATAGTAACTGCCACAGAGGCATGTGGCAAGATATACTACACCAATAGTTTGGCACGTAATTTTATGTTTAATTTTGTATGTTTGGCCATTGGGAAGCGGTTTCTCGCATGTATCGTAGATGAACTCACATGTGTCGCAGTGGCCACAAGGAAATGTGCCATGCACAGTTGAAAGACACTCAAGTTTAGATGTATGGTGACTCACCGTGACTTTATCCCTTAGGGATGGAGAGCGACAGTAAGTAATTTGAGGCTGAGACTGAATGTATTTTTTGATGGTATTGTCTGCTGTCAAGAGAGGCCAAAATTTACATAAAATGTCTCTTATTTCCTTGTGATGTTGGGAATATTGGGTTATAACCCGGACAGGCTGGACATCATCCCTATTTTTGGTAGAAAATATCAGTTTTTTACGATCCAATTTTTTAACTTTGTTGAAGGCCTGCTTTAGCAGGTTATGACTAACCTCTTCTTTTTAGTCTTTCATAAAGTTCATGTGAGGCCTTAAAGAAGTCACCTTCATCCGTACAGTTTCGTCTGATACGCAGGTATTGGCTGTAAGGAATACTGTTGAGCAATGGTTTGGGATGGGCACTGTCAGCATGTAAAATGGTGTTCCCTGATGTTTCTTTACGAAACAGAGACGAGGAAAGATTTCCTTCAGAGTCCAATCGTATTTCCAGGTCAAGGAAAGTGATCCTTGTCTGGCTACACTCCATTGTGAACTTAAGATTATACGAATTAACCGCAAGAGTGTCTATAAATCTCGAGAGATGTTCTCGAGTACCTGTCCAAAAGAAAATGATATCGTCTATATACCTGTGCCACGAGGTAACGTGGCACAGGAAATCGACCAAATCATGATTGGAAAAAAGGTCTTTTTCCCACCCCCCCAGGTACAAGTTGGCGTAGGATGGCGCACATTTAGTGCCCATGGCTACGCCTTGTACCTGGAGGAAGTGGGAAGTACCAAATAAAAAGTGATTACGTGTTAGGATAAATTTCAGGAGGTCAACAACAAATTGGTTGTATGCCTCAGAGCTAGGGCCTCTATCTTGTAGCAGTTTAGAAATGACTTGAGTACCAGTATCATGGGGTATTGTGTTATACAGACTTTCTACATCTAAAGCCACCATCCACGTGTTTCCTGGAAGCTTTAGATTCTCAAGAACACGGAGAAGGTGTACTGTATCCTGTATATATGAAGGAAGAGCCTGAACATGTGGGCTCAGGTACTTGTCCACCAAAGCACTCGCATTTTCTGTCAAGCTTGAACATCCTGATATAATTGGGCGCCCAGGGGGATTTTTTTAGAGACTTATGGAGTTTGGGCAAGGCATAGAACGTGGGTATTCTTCCATCTTTGACATTTAGGAATTTCCAGGTGTTAATGTCTATGATTCCCTTCTGGTAAGCAGAAAAGATGAGTTCATAGTATTCGCAAGCGTAATTTTTAATAAGTGTACGTGAGATGGGTCTATACCAATCAGGGTTGTCAAGGATGTTGCGGCACATGGTTTCATATGCCGCAACATCCATGACAACCACATTACCACCTTTGTCCGCAGGCTTTATAACTAAGCCAGCGTGGTTTTGAAGAGATCTCAAGGCCTGTCTTTGGGCTCCAGACAAATTAGAGGAACGTGGAGTGGAAAAATCGGTATCTCTGATGGTCTTAGTTATTTGTTCAACGAATGCCCAAATGTTGGGATTCGTGGAAAGGTTAGGGAAATTGGTAGATTTGGGTTTAAAGGATAAGGGAGGAGGGAAGGATACTCCAGAGGCAACGATGCCGTGGTCATCAGATTGCCACTCACATTCGTCCTCTATGCCACCTTCTTCAAGAAGTGTTAACAGGTCTTCGATGGCCTGGATATCGGCCACCGTGGGAACAGTATTGTCTGAAGCTGAGGCTACCGTAGAAGTAACCATTGTTTTATCAAAAATGACCTTATACATCAATTTTCTTGCAAACAATTGTATATCTTTGACAAATCGAAATTTGTCAAATTCTGCTGAAGGACAGAAGGTGAGGCCTAATTGTAAAACTTTTATTTGGTGTTTAGTTAAAGGAAAAGACGAGATACCCAACATGTCACGCTTTAAAAATGTGCACACTCATGGAATGACGCCAAACTTCGGTACTTAAAAATCTCAATAGGCCGCGCTTTAAGATTTTTTTTTACGGGTTACATGTTTAGAGTTACAGAGGAGGTCCAGTGCTAGAATTGTTGCTCGCGCTCTAGCGCACGTGGCGATACCTCACATGTGTGGTTTGAACAACATTTACATATGTGGGCAGGACTTGCGTGTGCGTTTGCTTCTGAGCGCGAGCTACCAGGGACAGGTGTATTTAAAAATTTTTATTTTTTAATTTTTTTTTCACTTTCTTCACTAATCGGATCTCCTCGCCTCGCACTCTGTCAGTGTGAGGCGAGGAGAGCCGATAAACGGCACTTCTGTGTTTATGTTACCGGCTGTGATTGGACACAACTGATCACATGGTTATAGAGCCGCCTCATCAGCTCTTTACCGAGATCAGGGTCACACCGAGTCCTAGGGACACGGCACGTCCGAGATCGCCACACTCCCAATTGGTGACACTGGGGCGACGTCATATGACCTCGTCCCAGAACAAGAGGAGATCCCGCCCACCATCATTTTACTATACGGCGAGCGGAAGGAGATTAAACGCGTATTTTGTCACTCGGCAGTCACAGCAGAATTGCGCAGCGTTAGCAATAATGACAACCAAACATTCGTCAGACGTTTTGCCGCAAGTCAGTGCGAGACGAAGAGATACGATAAACGGCACTTCCGTGTTTACATGTCATCAGCTGTGATTGGGCACAGCAGATTACATGGGAAAAGAGCCGCGTCATCAGCTCTTTTCTGAGATCCGGGTCCCTATGGCCGTGTTGTGTGCCCCCCGCGGGTGCGGGAGAGCGGCGACACTGGGGCGACGTCATACAATGTCATCAAAGAACCAGAGGGGATCCCGCCCGCCGTATAATAAAACGATGGTGGCCAGGATCCCCTCTCGTTCTGGGATGGTGGGAGGTGGTTAAAGGATAAGTTCACCTTTTCAAATAAAATAATAAATGCACATTTTTATGCAGTAAAGATAATTTACAAGGGCATGTTTAGGGGTGGAATTAGGGGTGGGCAGGGAAGGTGTTGGGTGGGGCAACTGGTGTTAAGCAACTCTTAACCACTTGACGACCGCCTCACGCCGATGTACGTCGGCAAAGTGGCACGGACAGGCAAAATCACGTACAGGGTACGTGATTTGCCTTCCGCGGGTGGGGGGTCCGATCGGACCCCCCCCCGGTGCCCGAGGCGGTCGTCTTTTGTCCAGCGGCGATCGGTGATGAGGGGGAGACCATCCGTTCGTGGCCCCCCCCTCGCGATCGCCGCCGGCCAATGGAATCACTCCTTTGCTGCTGTATGCTAAACAGCAGCAAAGGAAATGATGTCATCTCTCCTCGGCTCGGTAATTTCCGTTCCGGCCCGAGGAGAGAAGACTTCACTGTGAGTGCACCAAACACTACACACACAGTAGAACATGCCAGGCACACAAATCACCCCGATCCCCCCCCCGATCGCCCCCCGATCCCCCCCCAATCACCCCCCCCCCCCCTGTCACAAACTGACACCAGCAGTTTTTTTTTTTTTTTCTGATTACTGCATAGTGTCAGTTTGTGACAGTGACAGTGTTGGGACAGTTAGTATTACCCCCCTTTAGGTCTAGGATACCCCCCTAACCCCCCCTAATAAAGTTTTAACCCCTTGATCACCCCCTGTCACCAGTGTCGCTAAGCGATCATTTTTCTGATCGCTGTATTAGTGTCACTGGTGACGCTAGTTAGTGAGGTAAATATTTAGGTTCGCCGTCAGTGTTTTATAGCGTCAGGGACCCCCATATACTACCTAATAAATGTTTTAACCCCTTGATTGCCCCCTAGTTAACCCTTTCACCACTGATCACCGTATAACCGTTACGGTTGACGCTGGTTAGTTTGTTTATTTTTTATAGTGTCAGGGCACCCGCCGTTTATTACCGAATAAAGGTTTAGCCCCCTGATCGCCCGGCGGTGATATGCGTCGCCCCAGGAAGCGTCAGATTAGCGCCAGTACCGCTAACACCCACGCACGCAGCATGCGCCTCCCTTAGTGGTATAGTATCTGTACGGATCAATATCTGATCCAATCAGATCTATACTAGCGTCCCCAGCAGTTTAGGGTTCCCAAAAACGCAGTGTTAGCGGGATCAGCCCAGATACCCGCTAGCACCTGCGTTTTGTGCCTCCGCCCGGCCCAGCCCAGCCCACCCAAGTGCAGTATCGATCGATCACTGTCACTTACAAAACACTAAACGCATAACTGCAGCGTTCGCAGAGTCAGGCCTGATCCCTGCGATCGCTAACAGTTTTTTTGGTAGCATTTTGGTGAACTGGCAAGCACCAGCCCCAGGCGTCAGGTTAGCGCCAGTACCGCTAACACCCACGCACGCAGCATACGCCTCCCTTAGTGGTATAGCATCTGAACGGATCAATATCTGATCCGATCAGATCTATACTAGCGTCCCCAGCAGTTTAGGGTTCCCAAAAACGCAGTGTTAGCGGGATCAGCCCAGATACCTGCTAGCACCTGCGTTTTGCCCCTCCGCCCAGGCGAGCCCAGCCCACCCAAGTGCAGTATCGATCGATCACTGACACTTACAAAACACTAAACGCATAACTGCAGCGTTCACAGAGTCAGGCCTGATCCCTGCGATCGCTAACAGTTTTTTTGGTAGTATTTTGGTGAACTGGCAAGCGCCAGCGGCCTAGTACACCCCGGTCGTAGTCAAACCAGCACTGCAGTAACACTTGGTGACGTGGCGAGTCCCATAAGTGCAGTTCAAGCTGGTGAGGTGGCAAGCACAAGTAGTGTCCCGCTGCCACCAAAAAGACAAACACAGGCCCATCGTACCCATAATGCCCTTCCTGCTGCATTCGCCAATCCTAATTGGGAACCCACCGCTTCTGCAGCGCCCGTACTTCCCCCATTCACATCCCCAACCAAATGCAGTCGGCTGCATGAGAGGCATTTTCTTTATGTCCTCCCGAGTACCCCTACCCAACGAACCCCCCAAAAAAGATGTCGTGTCTGCAGCAAGCGCGGATATAGGCGTGACACCCGCTATTATTGTCCCTCCTGTCCGGACAATCCTGGTCTTTGCATTGGTGAATGTTTTGAACGCTACCATTCACTAGTTGAGTATTAGCGTAGGGTACAGCATTGCACAGACTAGGCGCCATTTCACAGGGTCTCCCAAGATGCCATCGCATTTTGAGAGACCCGAACCTGGAACCGGTTACCGTTATAAAAGTTAGTTACAAAAAAAGTGTAAAAAAAAAAAAAAATATGAAATAAAAAAAAATAGTTGTTGTTTTATTGTTCTCTCTCTCTCTATTCCCTCTCTCTATTGTTCTGCTCTTTTTTACTGTATTCTATTCTGCAATGTTTTATTGTTATTGTGTTTTATCATGTTTGTTTTTCAGGTGTGTAATTATTTACACTTTACTGTGCTTTATTGTTAACCATTGTTAACCATTTTTTTGTCTTCAGGTACGCCATTCACGACTTTGAGTGGTTATACCAGAATGATGCCTGCAGGTTTAGGTATCATCTTGGTATCATTCTTTTCAGCCAGCGGTCGGCTTTCATGTAAAAGCAATCCTAGCGGCTAATTAGCCTCTAGACTGCTTTTACAAGCCGTGGGAGGGAATGCCCCCCCCCCCCCCACCGTCTTCCGTGTTTTTCTCTGGCTCTCCTGTCTCAACAGGGAACCTGAGAATGCAGCCGGTGATTCAGCCAGCTGACCATAGAGCTGATCAGAGACCAGAGTGGCTCCAAACATCTCTATGGCCTAAGAAACCGGAAGCTACGAGTATTTCATGACTTAGATTTCGCCGGATGTAAATAGCGCCATTGGGAAATTGGGGAAGCATTTTATCACACCGATCTTGGTGTGGTCAGATGCTTTGAGGGCAGAGGAAAGATCTAGGGTCTAATAGACCACAATTTTTTCAAAAAAGAGTACCTGTCGCTACCTATTGCTATGATAGGGGATATTTACATTCCCTGAGATAACAATAAAAATGATTAAAAAAAAAAATATGAAAGGAACAGTTTAAAAGTAAGATTAAAAAAGCAAAAAAATAATAAAGAAAAAAAAAAAAAAAAAAAAAAAAAAACACCCCTGTCGCCCCCTGCTCTCGCGCTAAGGCGAACGCAAGCGGCGGTCTGTCGTCAAACGTAAACAGCAATTGCACCATGCATGTGAGGTATCACCGCGAAGGCCAGATCGAGTGCAGTAATTTTTCCAGTAGACCTCCTCTGTAAATCTAAAGTGGTAACCTGTAAAGGCTTTTGAAGGCTTTTAAACATGTATTTATTTTGTTGCCACTGCACGTTTGTGCGCAATTTTAAAGCATGTCATGTTTGGTATCCATGTACTCGGCCTAAGATCATCTTTTTTATTTCATCAAACATTTGGGCAATATAGCGTGTTTTAGTGCATTAAAATTAAAAAAAGTGTGTTTTTTCCCCAAAAAATGCGTTTGAAAAATCGCTGCGCAATTACTGTGTGAAAAAAAAAAATGAAACACCCACCATTTTAATCTGTAGGGCATTTGCTTTAAAAAAATATATAATGTTTGGGGGTTCAAAGTAATTTTTTTGCAAAAAAAAAAAAAACTTTTTCATGTAAACAATAAGTGTCAGAAAGGGCTTTGTCTTCAAGTGGTTAGAAGAGTGGGTGATGTGTGACATAAGCTTCTAAATGTTGTGCATAAAATGCCAGGACAGTTCAAAACCCCCCCAAATGACCCCATTTTGGAAAGTAGACACCCCAAGCTATTTGCTGAGAGGCATGTCGAGTCCATGGAATATTTTATATTGCGACACAAGTTGCGGGAAAGAGACAAATTTTTTTTTTTTTTTTTTTTTTTTTGCACAAAGTTGTCACTAAATGATATATTGCTCAAACATGCCATGGGAATATGTGAAATTACACCCCAAAATACATTCTGCTGCTTCTCCTGAGTACGGGGATACCACATGTGTGAGACTTTTTGGGAGCCTAGCCGCGTACGGGACCCCGAAAACCAAGCACCGCCTTCAGGCTTTCTAAGGGCGTGAATTTTTGATTTCACTCTTCACTGCCTATCACAGTTTCGGAGGCCATGGAATGCCCAGGTGGCACAAAACCCCCCCAAATGACCCCATTTTGGAAAGTAGACACCCCAAGCTATTTGATGAGAGGTATAGTGAGTATTTTGCAGACCTCACTTTTTGTCACAAAGTTTTGAAAATTGAAAAAAGAAAAAAAAAAAATGTTTTTTCTTGTCTTTCTTCATTTTCAAAAACAAATGAGAGCTGCAAAATACTCACCATGCCTTTCAGCAAATAGCTTGGGGTGTCTACTTTCCAAAATGGGGTCATTTGGGGGGGTTTTGTGCCACCTGGGCATTCCATGGCCTCCGAAACTGTAATAGGCAGTAAAGAGTGAAATCAAAAATTTTCACCCTTAGAAATCCTGAAGGCAGTGATTGGTTTTCGGGGTCCAGTACGCGGCTAGGCTCCCAAAAAGTCCCACACATGTGGTATCCCCATACTCAGGAGAAGCAGCTAAATGTATTTTGGGGTGCAATTCCACATATGCCCATGGCCTGTGTGAGCAATATATCATTTAGTGACAACTTTATGGAAAAAAAAAAAAAAAAAGTGTCACTTTCCCGCAACTTGTGTCAAAATATAAAATATTCCATGGACTCAATATGCCTCTCAGCAAATAGCTTGGGGTGTCTACTTTCCAAAATGGGGTCATTTTGGGGGGTTTTGTGCCACCTGGGCATTCCATGGCCTCCGAAACTGTGATAGGCAGTGAAGAGTGAAAGCAAAAATTTACACCCTTAGAAATCCTGAAGGCAGTGATTGGTTTTCGGGGCCCCGTACGCGGCTAGGCTCCCAAAAAGTCCCACACATGTGGTATCCCCGTACTCAGGAGAAGCAGCTAAATGTATTTTGGGGTGCAATTCCACATAGGCCCATGGCCTGTGTGAGCAATATATCATTTAGTGACGACTTTTTGTAAATATTTTTTTTTTTTTTTTTTTTTGTCATTTTTCAATCACTTGGGACAAAAAAAATAAATATTCAATGGGTTCAACTTGCCTCTCAGCAATTTCCTTGGGGTGTCTACTTTCCAAAATGGGGTCATTTGGGGGGGTTTTGTACTGCCCTGCCATTTTAGCACCTCAAGAAATGACATAGGCAGTCATAAACTAAAAGCTGTGTAAATTCCAGAAAATGTACCCTAGTTTGTAGACGCTATAACTTTTGCGCAAACCAATAAATATACGCTTATTGACATTTTTTTTTACCAAAGACATGTGGCCGAATACATTTTGGCCTAAATGTATGACTAAAATTTAGTTTATTGGATTTTTTTTATAACAAAAAGTAGAAAATATCATTTTTTTTTCAAAATTTTCGGTCTTTTTCCGTTTATAGCGCAAAAAATAAAAACCGCAGAGGTGATCAAATACCATCAAAAGAAAGCTCTATTTGTGGGAAGAAAAGGACGCAAATTTCGTTTGGGTACAGCATTGCATGACCGCGCAATTAGCAGTTAAAGCGACGCAGTGCCAAATTGGAAAAAGACCTCTGGTCCTTAGGCAGCATAATGGTCCGGGGCTCAAGTGGTTAAAGGGGTTGCAAACCTTCGTGTTTTTTCACCCTAATGCATCCTATGCATTAAGTTGAAAAAAGACCTGGCAGTCACCGGCCCCCCCAGCTCCCCCGTTTTACTTACCTGAGCCCCTTCATCTCTTCATCGGGGATGCACTATCCTTCTCCCCACGGGGTTCTCGGCACTTGACTGGATAGATTGATAGCAGCGTAGCCATTGGCTCCCGCTGCTGTCAATCAAATCCAGTGATGCGGGCTTCAGGGACAGGGCTGAGTCCGGCATTCGTTTCTGTGGGCGCAAATGCTGGACTTGGGACCGCGCCCGCAAGGTAACCCCCTCGGGAGAGAGCTTCTCTTAGGGGGTTATCTGATGCGGGGAGGAGCCGCAAGACCCCAGAAGAGGATGTTCGGGGCCACTCTGTGCAAAACTAGCTGCACAGTGGAGGCAAGTATGACATGTTTGTTATTTAAAAAAAAAAAAATAAATAAAAAAAAACCGATCCTTTACAATCACTTTACGGCCTGGCTAGAAGCTCAAGACTTGAAAAATGTGAGCCCTGCTTTAATCTATTTTTAAATAAAAGTTTTCTTACTGTTTTTTGCCTACTTGTTACGTCCTCCAGGACTTCTCCTTTTACCCCTCACCTCCAGTGGTTTGGAATGAGCAGTGCACGTTGGTTGCGGTCATGTGCACTGCTCTATGCAAAACACAGATCCCATAGTCCAGGGATATGCAATTAGCGGACCTCCAGCTGTTGCAGAACTACAAGTCCCATGAGGCATAGCAGGACACTGACAGCCACAAGCATGACACCCAGAGGCATGATGGGACTTGTAGTTTTGCAACAGCTGGAGGTCCGCTAATTGCATATCCCTGGCATAGTCCATTTCGGGAGCGAGCAAGAGAGGGTGGCCAAGATCCTATATACAGTGGGACAATAAAGAAAGAACGTAGCCACCCCTCTAACATGAAGTCAGAATACAGCAGCACAAACAAAAACAAAAATTGGGATTTGGAGGAGCCATAGAGCAAAAGGAGGAACTTTTGTACTTGAATTTAGTTTTTTTTAACCAGAGAGTTTAGTGTCACTTTAACATTATCCTGGAGAATTGCTGCTAGACCATGAAAAACACACACACACACACACACACACACACACACACACACACACACGCCAGCCCTTGTATGATCATACTTGGACTAGCTATAGACCAGGGAGACATCTGCTTGTCATTTTCAGCGAATGGACCTGCCAGGGTTAGTCACATGACTTATTCCAGTTTTTCACTGCAAAGAAAGTTTATCCACATGGGTGAAAAACAAGCTCTTTCTAGATCCAAAGGGCTCATTATCATCTCCTAGAGGAATCCCTTAACCACTTCCCCCGGGTAGACGTCATACGACGTCATTTACTTTGAGTGGGGAGATATCTGGATGAGGGTTGCAGCTGCAGGCATCATCCAGATAGCTTTTACACTGTAGGGAATCGCTGGCTGAAAAAGATATCTTAGTTAGATATCTCTGTTTAGCCGGCTATAGAGATTTTTTTTTAAGTACCATAGTCTGGCGCAATTCCACGAGTGTGCGCAATTTTAATGCGTGACGTGTTTGGTATCCATTTATTCGTCTTTTATATTTTACAAAAAAAAAATGGGGTTTTTTTTTTACGGTTTTTTTTTTACGCAATAAAATTCGTTAAAGTGGTAGCAAACTCTGTAACACTACTTTTACTTACAGATAAGCCTATATAACTTGCACAGTTTAGGACAGTGATGGTGAACCTTGGCACCCCAGATGTTTTGGAATTACATTTCCCATGATGCTCAACTACACTGCAGAGTGCATGAAAATCATGGGAAATGTAGTTCCAAAACATCTGGAGTGCCAAGGTTTGCCATATCTGGTTTAGGTAAACGGCGGCTCCCGCAAACCCCGAAGACTGAGGGAAGATGTCAGCCCTCTCAGCGGTGACATTGATGCAACATTGTGGTGCTGGAGTGCTCCGTTTTAAGCAAAGTCTCTCATAATGTGAGTTGAGTTGAGTTGCATCTTGATATAGCGCAATCCTTTACCCTGCAGGGTCCACATATACACATAGTAGGGCCAATTTGTAGACAGGATCTGATTAACCTACCAGCATGTCTTTGGAGTGTTGGAGGAAACCGGAGTACCCGGAGGAAACGCACGCAGGCACAGGGAGAACATGCAAACTCCAGGCAGATGATGTCATGGTCGGGATTTGAACCAGCGACCCTAATGCTGCTGAGTGCTAACCACTACACCACTGTGCTGCACAGTATGCGATGCATATTAGCACATTATGACATTGCCTTGCAGAGAATTTTTCTTTCCTAACCACATGCGGTTTACTACCGTTTTAAAAAGTATTTTTTCCCCAAAATTGCTGCGCAAATACCGTGTGACATAAAAAAAATTGCAATGACCGCCATTTCATTCCATAGGGTCTATGCAAAATATAGGTTTGAGACAGCCAAGCGAGTAGCATTTTCATGAAGAGGTTAGAAATGGCAGCCTACATATTTCCCAGATTTAGGACTAGCCAGCCAGCAACTTCGATGATGATTTATCACATCGTTTTCTATACAGAAACATTTCGGATATTGTCAGCTTTACATTTTTGTAAGCGGTTATCTGTGTATACCGAGAGATTTGAATGATAATCTTTTGCTGAGGTAATTTCCATGTGCCGGCATAATTTCTGTGTTACAAATTTCAGTTTTTTTTTTAACCCTACATTCCATTCTCAAAAAGGGACAAGCAATGCTGAAATCCTGTGTTTTAAAAAAGAAAAGTGATGGCAAATAATAGGCTGGTGATCCCTATCCCCAATCTATATAGAGGAATCAGGACCTCCTATCTGCCGGTGATCCTCCTAGTGATAAAAAGATCTATATAGAGGAATCAGGACCTCCTTCCTTCTGCTGGTGATCCCTCTAGTGATATAAAGATCTATATAGAGGAATCAGGACCTCCTTTTTTCTGCTGGTGACCCCTCTAGTGATATCAAGATCTATGTAGAGGAATCAGGTCCTCCTTCCTTCTGCTGGTGATCCCTCTAGTGATATAAAAGATCTATATAGAGGAATCAGGACCTCCTATCTGCCGGTGATCCCCCTAGTGATAAAAAGATCTACGGTATGTAGAGGAATCAGGACCTTCTTTTTTCTGCTGGTGACCCCTCTAGTGATATCAAGATCTATGTAGAGGAATCAGGACCTTCTTCATTCTGCTGGTGATCCCTCTAGTGATATCAAGATCTATATAGAGGAATCAGGTCCTCCTTTCTTCTGCTGGTGATCCCTCTAGTGATATAAAAGATCTATATAGAGGAATCAGGACCTCCTTCCTCCTGCTGGTGATCCCTCTAGTGATATCAAGATCTATGTAGAGGAATCAGGTCCTCCTTCATTATGCTGGTGATCCCTCTAGTGATATAAAGATCTATATAGAGGAATCAGGACCTCCTTCCTCCTGCTGGTGATATCAAGATCTATGTAGAGGAATCAGGACCTCCTTCATTCTGCTGGTGAGCCCTCTAGTGATATCAAGATCTATACATAGAGGAATCAGGACCCCATTCCTTTTGCTGGTGACCCCTCTAGTGAGATAAAGCTCTACATAGAAAAAAACAGGACCGCCTTCCTTCTGATAGTGACCCCTCTAGTGATAAAAAGATCTATATGAAGGAATCAAGACCCATTTCCTCCTGCTGGTGATCCCTCTAGTGAGATAAAGCTCTACAGAATTCTATTCACCTTCCCTACTGTCTGACCAACAGGTTTTCTCATTATGGGCTCAGTTCACTTAGGCTAGGCTTCCATTATTGCGACTTGAAAGTCGCACGATTTTTGCCATGACTTGAAACAATGCCTGTGTATTCTTGAGGTCTATGGACCTCAAGTCGCATTAAAAGTGTGACCAAAGTAGTGCAGGGACTACTTTGAAGTCGCACAGATATGAACGGTACTCATTGGAAATCATGGGGTACGACTTGTCATGCAACTTCGCAGTCTCAAGTCGCATGACAAGTTGCGCTAGTGGAAACCAAGCCTAAAGGATGTTGCATGCGGAATTTAAGTCACATGGCACACTTTTCCCAAATACCGCGTGCGATACTGAAAATGTCAATTCACTGTACCTTTATGTGATTATTTACCTGAAAAACGCAAAAACTCTCTGTAAATACACCATAAGTGTCCATTCACTAATGGAAATAAATTCTTGCGTAAAATAGGTAGTGGTGTAGGCATGTGATAGTTAAAAAATGTATATCATTTCAGCTGGTTGTCAAGCAGTCCTAACCCGCCGGCATCCTTAACCAGAAATTAACTGGCTGTTAAGGAGACGGCACCCGTCACGTCCTTAACAACCATGACTCATCTGCGGGATTCCCAGCTGACAACAGAATGTAAACAAAAGAAAAGCAGGCCCTTTGGGTCTGGTATGAATTTTGAGCAGGACAGAACTCCAAAAAAATAAATAAATAAAATAATAATAATAATAATAATAATAATAATAATAATAATAATAAATATATGGCATGAGGGTCCCCCTCAAAATCCATACCAGACCCTTATCAGAGCATGCAGCCAGGCAGGCAAGGAGAGGATGAACATGCACTGTCCTCACCTGACGCTTTGCTCCCGCAGAATGACAGCTCCACTGCCCACCTACTACAAAACTAAGGAGCAGGATCACCCCACCCCTTGTGACATCATCGACTCAGAATTCCCAGTTAATGGCATCACAGGGGGGGGTTTGGTCACCCGATGAACTCGCCCCTTAGCTTATTTAGCGGTGGGTAGGTGCTGTCAGTTGGCGAGGGCCAAGCGTTGGGTGCAGAATGGGCTCATTCATCCTCTCCTTTCCTGGCTTGCATGTTCTGATAAGGGTCTGGTATGGATTTTGCGGGGGACCCTCATATCTTTTATTTTTTTGGAGTGATGTCCCCCTCAATATTCATACCAGACCCAAAGGGCCTGCTCCTCTTGTCTACATTCAGCAGATGTGTCATGGTTGTTAATGAAGTGGTGGGTGCCAGCCTCTTAACAACCAGTTATTTCATGGTTAAGTCCAGCACTTATCCTGACTGACGCTGGATTTGCTATGGGGGACGGTTTTTTTTTGGGGGGGGGGGCGCTTTAACACCTTAATCTTAAAATCGATCCACTGCTCCTCGTCTCAGAAAGACGCTACCAGGATTGAGGAGGATTACGTGTTTCGAGGAGGATTCCCTCTTTATCAGAGCCAAATAGAAGACGGGATCCCCCTCGAAACGCGTAAGCCGAATAGATCCAGGCGGCGGGTGCAGTGGATCGGGCAAACATTCTCTTTAGACAATTTTGATGAGCGTGTTGTACATGGTTGTTTGTGAGTATACAACACGCTCAAATCAATCTAAAGACAACGTTGCCAGACATACTGCACCTGCTCCTTATCTCGGGAAGGCGCCATCTGGATCTATTTGGTGTAGGTGTTTCGAGGGGGATCCCATCTTCATCAGAGCCAAATAGAAAAGGGAATCCCCCTCGAAAACAGGTAAGCCAAATAGATCCAGGCAGCAGGTGCAGTGGATTGTGCAATATTGTCTTTAGACGATTTTAATAAGCGTATTGTACACAGTTGTCTGAGTAGTATACATCTGTTTTCTCTCTTTTTTTTTTTTTTTTTTTTTTTTTTGCAATGGGTGATGCTCGAAATGTTTTGTTGGGTGCAAAGCCTCTAAATCAGGGGTCTCAAACTGGCGGCCCTCAAAACTACTCAAAAAAAAGTCCCAACAAGCCTCTGCCTGTGGGAGTCATGCTTGTAACTGTCAGCCTTGCAATGCCTCATGGGACTTGTAGTTTCGCAACAGCTGGAGGGCCACCATTTTGAGACCCCTGCTCTAAATAGAGCAGGTTCCTGTACTTATGCCTCCCACTGCACTAAGCAAAAGCAGCCAGGCACTTAGGGGGGACCCCATCTCACCGGGTTCAAAACCCCTATAAGCCCCAGGAAGTCGGGGGTGCTTCTGCTGCACTGTACAAGGTCACGAAACAGGCAAGCCTTCATCAGCTGTCTACACAAGTCCTAAAAAAGGACCTCATGTGTTCTGCAACAGATATCATTTACACAGTGATCACAAAAGTAGAGGTCGACCGATATATCGGCCGATATTTGGCTTTTTTTACTTAAGCGGCATCGGCCGATTGTGCTGATAAAAAAAGCTGATTCAGCGGGACTTGCAAATGACTTCTGTAATTGAAGTCAATTGCAAGTTGTCTGAAGTTTTCTTCTCTCCTCCTCTGGGCAGCCAAGTCTGATAAGAAGATACATTTGTATCTCTTTCAGGTTCTTTTATCAATAGACTGAACTCTGTGGAGAAGTTTTCAGCTTAACCATTTAAAGACTAAATCTTTTCTGACACTTGTTGCTTACAAGTAAAAATCCTGTATTTTCTGCTATAAAATCACTTAGAACCCCCAAACGTTATATATATATTTTTTTTTAGCAGAGACCCTAGGGAATAAAATAGCGGTTGTTGCAATATTTTATGTCACACGGTATTTGCGCAGCGGTCTTTCAAACGCAATTTTTTTTTTTTAAATACACTAATGAAAAAAAAAAAAAAAAAAAGCAGTAAAGTTAAGTTAGCCCATTTTTTTTCGTCCAAAAGATTTGATTACCTGTTTTTGTGTATTTAATATTTAAGATATAGTTATTTTTTTTTTATAATCTAAATTCTACATACAAGTGAACTGATTGGAGGTTTGTTTTGTTTAATAAATGTTTAAATATAAAAAATTTTCTGTATCACTTATTACTTAACGCTGCTTCCACACTGGAGCGGGCATGCGTTGACGGTAAAACTCTGTTGATTTTAGCGGCGCTTTACCCTCATTTTAGCGGCGCTATTCGGCTGCTAGCGGGGCGCTTATAACCCAGCTAGCGGCCGAAGAAGGGGTTAAATGCGCCCCTGAAGCGCTGCTGCCGAAACGCTTTGCAGTCGCTTCGGCAGCGGTGCGCATTCATTTCAATAGGCAGGAGTGGTGAAGGAGCGGTATACACCGCTCCAAAGATGCTGCTTGCAGGACTTTTTTTTTTACATCCTGCCAGCGCATCGCCTCAGTGTGAAAGCACTCGAGCTTTCACACAGACTGCAGGGCAGCCGTTTTACAGGCGCTATTTTTAGCCCAAAAGCGCCTGAAAAACTCCCCAGTGTGAAAGGGGTCTAACTGTTAGATTTTATGAGATGAAGGGAAAAAAAAAAAAAAAAAAAAAAAAATCGGCATCATATATCGGCCATCGGCCACCGCGATTTCTAAATATCGGCTTTGGCATCGGCCAGAGAAAAACCCATATCGGTTGACCTCTACACAAAAGTATTACGAAAGTAAAGAAAAAAAAAAAAAAATACTCCTAAAAATCTTTCTGTTCCAAACACACACATAATACTGGGAGTTTTGGGAGAAGATAAAAGAGCCTCTTCATCTTCTGCAGGTCGATAAATCAAAATAATTTAGAACAAACAATAAAAAGTCCACCAGCTGCTGGTAAGCATGAACCGTTCTCCACCAGGGAAGGAGATACACGGCACAGCTGGCCTCGGGCGTAGAGCTGAGCCTGGGAGGGATCCGGTGCTGCGGAGAATTAGATATCGCATAAATATTTTTCAATTTGAGGCAATGTCCTTTCTTAGACCGGGGAGGAGGAGACGAGCGGGACCTCTTTTCCTGGCAACCAGACTGAGGACCATTTCAATGGAGTGGAATAAAAATAGGAGCGACGCTCTGCATTAGGATCACGTGGTCATTTTTTTTTTTTTGTAGTCTCTGTGTTGAAGAGGACTCATTCAGAAACACATGGTAGTAGAAATGCAGATACAATTAGGAGTATTAACTCCCCTCGCCGGTCTGCTTGCAGCTAAAAACACAAACAAGCGCTTGCAGACAATTCTTCACCATGCTGGCAGCCGTACAACCACCGAGTATGGGACACACAGGAGCAAAGCATCGGAAAATAAAAAGAGGCCCCATAGACCTTACAATGCCCTTATTATGGCAGTGCAGGGTCGGCCCTTCCGTCCTAATCAACTCAAGTCAAGTACTCGCCGGTACTCTTCGGTGCGATTTGCGTCTATACAAAATAAATGGGCTCAAATCAAACTGTAAAGAATCGCATTCAAATTTGAACAGGAATGCAGTGCTATTACTGCGATTTGATCTGGAGCCTCTTGCCCTTTAGACGCCCACAACCACTGGCCAGGGTTGTGGGGAAGAGGCCCTTGTCCCCATCAACATGGTTGAGGGCATGTGGCCTGGAATGGTTCAGGAGGGATGCGCCAATACCGTTTTTTTTTTTTGTTTGTTTTTTTTAAATCGGAGAGTAAACCAGATCGTATTTGTACCGATACTTTCAGTCAAGTACTTGCCAATACTTTGTGGTGAGATTTACATCTCTACAAATGAGCTCAAATAGCACTCCATACGTTGTGAACAGGAATGCGGTGCAATAACTACTTTTCAGTTTTTCATGCGAGCGTAATCTGGAGCCTCTTGCCCTCAGACCCCCACAACCACCGGCCAGGGTTGTGGGGAAGGGGCCCTTGTCCCCATCAACATGGGGACAAGGCGCTTGGGAGGGGTTGGCATGTCGAGGGCACGTGGCCTGGTATGGTTCAGGAGGAATGCACCAATGCAGTTTACTTTATTAATTGGAAAGTGCGAGTACCATAAGATCCTCTTCACACTGGGGCGTTTTTCAGGCGCTTTAGCGTTAAAAAAAGTACCTGTAAAGCGCCTGAAAGAAGCCTCATCTGCAATCCCAATGTGAAAGCCCGAGCCCTTTCACACTGTCAGCTCCCTGTGTAAACCCAGGTTTGTCAGTGATTTCAGCCTGGGTTCACACAGGTGCGATGCGGAAAACCGCAAGCGATACTGGACAGGAATCGTACCCCATTCCTGTTCAAATCGCACACGATTCTTTGCGGAATCTGAAACCTCCCGACCGTAGACCCCCCCCCCCACAACCACTGGCCAGGGTTGTGGGGGAAGGGGCCCCTGTTAAAGATACACCGAAATTTCAGCGGCAGAAAATGATGCTATGAGCATTTTGCCGATAGAGAAAAAAAGGTGTCGGTAATGGTGCTGAAAACGCATGCGCTTTTACTGTGCTTATGGTGTGTTTTTCAAAGGCCATGTGACAAAAACCACATAAAAAAAATGTAACACGGGTGTGTTATTAATGCATTCTTGCTGCGTTTCCAATGCATTTCAACAGGGAGGGGCGTTTTTGGTGCAGTTTTTTAAACCGATCAAAAATGCAGCAGGCAAGATTTTTTAAACACCACAACGGACTGGTTTGAAGGATGAATTTTTCTTGTGATACAAGGTGCCGATAATGGCAGACAATAAAAATTCATATTAATTTAAATTCATGATGTTAAATTTAAAAAAAGTCGAATATAATACAATTCTATAAAAAAAAAATATATATTTTTTTTATAAACTGCCATCCTACATTTTTGGTTCCAAAATTTCCATTCGGAGCACCTCTAGCCCTTGTCTCCATCAACATGGGGACAAGGTGCTTCTTGGGGCATATTGGGAGAATGTGGCCTAGTATGGTTCAGGAGGGGGCATGCTGCCCCCCTCCCTTTTTCTGACCTGCATGTTAAAATACAAGGGTCTGGTATGAATTTTGGGGGGGACTTCACTTTTTTTGTTTTTTTTTTTACATTTTGACATGGGGTTCTCCTTAAAATCCATACCAGACCTGAACCAGCTGCTGCACTTGCAGGGTTCTAATTAGGAAAGTGGCAGGCTCTTCATCCCTTTAGACATGATTTCCCTTTGGGAGTATCTCACCAAAAATGAGATTTGTGTTGCAGGGGATGCCCAAAATCTGACTTGTAACTCAGTGCAGACTTCTAGGAAAAGTGAGCCAATCACACAAGCAGGAAATGACACATCTAAAAAGGGGTTTGGGCTGTTTTAGGTTGTTACTATACAGGCAGTTTGGGCTGTTTTAGGTTGTTACTATACAGGCAGTTTGGGCTATTTTAGGATGTTAGTATACAGGCAGTTTGGGCTATTTTAGGATGTTAGTATACAGGCAGTTTGGGCTATTTTAGGATGTTAGTATACAGGCAGTTTGGGCTATTTTAGGATGTTAGTATACAGGCAGTTTGGTCTGTTTTAAGTCATTACTATAAAGGTAGGTTGGGCTGTTGCAAATCATTACTATACAGGCAGTTTTGTCTGTTGTAAACCTTTTGAAGAAGCTCTAAAAACAAAAAATAAGACAATTTACACCTGTAGGCATCTTTACAGAACATATCTTATCTTCTGCTGTCCTACCCAATGGTTTTTAAAGTATTAGCCTGAGTTGTAATTTATCACATACCAAAGACGTGACTAACAACTGAATGTACACATCTGAAAAAAATGTTTTTGAACAACAAATCGAGGCTTGCTTTCTCAACATGTCTAAAAAGGCAACATGTCAAATACACAACTAAACACAAAAGAAAGATTATAAAAAAAAAAAGGACTGAGCTATTTTTATGTAGAATAAAAAGAAGGATCTAAAAATTAAATTCTAAAAGATCTGACTGCTCTCTCATGGCTGAAACGTGTAGGCAAGGTGAAGAACAATGACCAAAAATAGACGAAAGTGACAAAACTTTCAAGCAAAACAACCCACAGCCAGATTACAAGCAGAAGAAGAAGGTTATTTCTTATCCCTAGGTTAGGAGCTCAAAACGATTTCAAAAATGTTTACAAGCCAATACACGTGGGGGAAAAATACCCTCCGCTACATAATGTGAGGAAGTCATTACAAGACTGAGGAGAACAAATACTTTTTTTTTTTTTCTCTAGCTGTAGAAAAACAGATGGAGACAAAATATAAACTAAAAATAGACGGAGGCAAAATAAACAGATTTTTTTTAAATAACTGGCTGGGAAAATATACCACATCTTATCAAACCGTTGATTGTAAAAATGATATTTATTATAAAAAACAGAGTTTTAGGAGAGAAGCTGGGAATTGTTCTACTAATATGTTCTGTAGCGGTTGCAAAGATTTGGGCATTGGGTATTTTTAGGAGGTATTTTTTTTTTTTTTTTTAATGTTGCAATGTGCATTCTATGTATCTGCTTGTATTTGATCTGTATTATAAGGAAATCTTAAGAGAGAAGTGGGAATTGTACCAATACATTCTGTAGAGGATTGGGTAAGGAGATAGTCCATTACTCTTCCTACTGGGGGTTCTGTAGGGGGGTCACTCCAGGTTATTCCTCCCAAACTTCTGTAGAGGATTGATGGAAGTGGGTGGGGAGTATTTTATTTACATCGTAGTGTGTTTATATGTTTATAATGCATTGGTTTGTATTTGATCTTTATTATAAAGGAAGTCTTAGAAGAGAAGTTGGGAATTGTTGTGCTAATATGTTCTATAGAGGATGGATGAAATTTGATGGGAGGTATTTTATTTATTTCATTTACGTTGTAATGTGTTTCTATGGTATATGTATCTGTATGTTATTATAGGGAAGTCTAAGGGGGAAGTTGGGAATTGATGTGCTATATATTTATGTTCTGTAGCGGATGGAAAGAGCTGGGTGGGAGGTATTTTGTTTTACTTGTTATGTTATAGTATGTTTCTATGCTTATGTATCTGCTTGTATTTGATCTGTACTATAAGGAAGCCTTATGAGGGACGTTGGGACTAAAACGTTCTGTAGAGGATTTATGGAATTGGATGGGAGGTATTTATTTTATTTACATTGTAGGTATGTTTATAATGCACTGGTTTGTAATTGATCTTTATTTTAAGGAAGTCTTAAAAGGGAAATTGGGAATTGTTGCACTGATATTTTCTATAGAGGATGGATGGAATTTGATGGGAGAGATTTTATTTTATTTAAGCTGTAGTGTATTTCTATGTTATATGTATTTAATCTTTATTATAGGTTAGTTGGAGATTGATGTATTATATATGTTCTGTAGAGCATGGAAAGAACTGGGTGGAAGATATTTTGTTGTATTTTTATGTTTTAGTATATTTCTATGCTTATGTATCTGCTTGTATTTGACCTGTAATATAAGGATGTCTTATGAAGGAAATTGGGAATTGTACCAATACGTTCTGTAGAGGGTTGATGGTATTGGATGGGAGATATTTATTTTATTTACTTTGTAGTATGTTTCTATGTTTATATTGTATTGGTTTGTATTTGATCTTTATTATAAGGAAGTTATATAAAAGGGAAGGCGGGAGTTGCTGTACTGTATATATGTTCTGTAGAGGATGGAAAGAAATAGGTGGGAGCTAATGGTTTTATTTTTATGTTCTAGTAGGTTTCTATGTTAATATGTATCTGTTTGTATTGGAGCTGTATTATAAGGAAGTCTAAAAAGGGGGAAGTTGGAAGTTGCTGTACTTTATAAAGACTTCTTTATAATAAAGATCAAATACAAACTGATACATACAAGCAAACACTACAACTTAAACAAAAAAATAAAAATAAAAACAATAAAAATAATATACATCCCACCCAATTCTATCCATCCTCTGCAAAATATATTGGTGCAACCAACTTCCTTGTAATACAGATCAAATACAAACAGATACATACTATAACGTAATAAAAGAACTCTCACAAAATTCCATCAATCCTCTGCAGAGCATACCAGTAAAACAATTCCCAACTTCCCCTCATAAAACTTTCTTATAATACTGATCATATACAAAAAAAAAGATACGACATGGAAACATACTATAAAACATAATAAAAAAAATAAAATACCTCCCACCCAATTCCATCAATCCTCTGCTAAACATATGGATGAGTACAACAATTCCCAACTTCCTCTCCTAAGACTTCCTTATAATACTAATCATATACAGATACATAGAAGCACACAAATAATATTAAAAAAAAATAAATAAATAAAAAATAAAAACTCCCACCCAATTCTATCCATCCTCTACAAAATATATTGGTGCAACTATTCCCAACTTCCCCTCATAGGACTTTCTTATAATACAGATCAAATGCAAACAGATACACACATTATAAAACATAAAAACATACTAATCACAAAAAGAAAAATACCCCCCGCCCAATTCCATCCATCTTCGAAGTATAAAAGTGCAACTATTCCCAGTACCGTATAATACAGTCTGTATAGGATGGAACAAATTGGGTAGCAGGTATTTTATTTAATTATGTTATAGTATGTTTCTATGGTAATATGTATCTATTTGTATTTAATCTGTATTCTAAGGGTGTTGGGAAATATAGCACTTTTATACTCCATGGAGGATGGATGGAATTGGGTGGGAAGTATTTAATTTTATTATGTTATAGTATGTTTCTATGTTAATATGTATCCATTTGTATTTGATCTGTATTATAAAAGGAACTTGAGAATAGTTGCACTTTTATGCTTCATGGAGGGATGGATGGAATTGGGTGGGAGGTATTTTGTTTTGTTTTTATGGATGATGTAATATGCTTATATGTATCGGTCTGTATATGATCTGCATTATAAAAGGTCAGGAATTGTTATACTAATATGGTCTGTAAAGCATGGATGGATGGATGGAATTGTGTGGAAGGTTTTTTTTTAATTCTAATCTGCATTTCTGTTGCAGCGTGTTTCGGTGTTTATGCAGTACATGTTTGTTTTTGATCTTTATTATAAATCTAATAAAGGACATTTGGAATTGTTGTACTAATCTGTTCTGTAGATGGATGGAATTGTGTGGGAAGGAATTTTATTTTTGTTTAATCAGTTTCAATCTATACACACATTTTTACGTATATGACAACAGCTTTAATTTTTTTTTTTTTTACTGGGAAAAATTATATATACACAAACATTTCCTGATTTTTGATATCAATCAGGTTTATCCTGGGCTCATTTATTTTTAAAAGGGCTTAGCTAACGGAAAGAAAAACAAGCTTCAGAATTGTTTAGAGCATCTTTTACTTAAAACATCATGGCATTAAAAAAAATAAAAATTAGAAAAAGTGTATTCTCTTTAGATTGTAAGCTTCATGAGCAGGGCCCTCTTATTCCTTCTGTAATGAACTTTATTGCAATTGTACTGTAAACCGCACCAAAAAAAACCACAAAAAACAGCTTCCCATTGAAATGAATAGAAACGGCGGTAAAAACGTACCCGCGATTTGCATTTTTGAGTCACAAGTCCATTTTTCTCAGGTGCAGGCGGCCCACAAACACGTATCTCACACATAACAAAATCATGGTAAAAATATATATATTTTTTTATTACATTGTAAAAATATAATAAAATAGAGATATTATCTCTCTCTATATCTCTCTCTATATATCTCTCTCTATATATCTCTCTCTATATATCTCTCTCTATATATCTCTCTCTATATATCTCTCTCTATATATCTCTCTCTATATATCTCTCTCTCTATATCTCTCTATATATCTCTCTCTATATCTCTCTATATATCTCTCTATATATCTCTCTATATATCTCTCTGCATTTTAATCGCAATTTTGCTACAGAGCTGTGTGAAAGGGGCCTTAGTAAATCAAACCCCGTTGTGTCTGTAGCATATACAGTTTATAACGCTGCTCGCATAGTAGGTGTTTCCGCGCCCATTGATGTCAATTACTGTAAACATAATAAAAAATTTAATAAAATAAAAAACGCTACAAGACAGGACCTGAATTTAGGACATAAAAGCAAATAAAAATGGGCTGTAAAATACGTATAGAACGCACCCATCTTTTTGTTCTAGGGTACGCCACGGGCAAATAAACTGCACTTTCAAGTTTATGATCGCTTCGAAGCTCACAAAGACTTTGTTTAAACCTGAAGAACTACAGATATAGATAGAGATATTGAGACCAAATGTGTCAACTTTCACTCGATGAACTG